>MJUT01049178.1:165580-179173 GCA_002080005.1 Gigantidas platifrons | reverse complement strand
GGGGGGGGGGGAACCCCTGCCCAAATTTTTTTGAAGAGGGGGTCTGCAATGACGAGGGCTACATTTGTTATTTTTTGACCGGAGTTGCCAAGTTTTATTGACTGATGTTGTTATTATACCCAGGTGAGCTATACAGGCTCCTGGGAGCCTCTAGTTTTTTGTATCTGGTAATGATAGAACATTAGACCTAGCTGTGATATGTAATTTTGTGCCTACATTGTTACTACTGTCTAGTAATGATAGAACATTAGACCTAGCTGTGATATGTAATTATTGTACATCTGCACCAGCTGTGTTCCCATCATTGTCTGATCTCTAACAACTATTTAATGACATATCATCTCAAGATATGCTAGATAACACAGTAAGTCAAGAAGGTGCTATTAACTTCCTGTAGTACAGAGAAAACTAATGCTATTAACTTCCTGTAGTACAGAGAAAACATTATGATTGAAAGTTGTTAAGATCAGCTTTCAAGAAATCATTGTTTATACAATTCAAGGTCCTTGCATGGATATTTAAGTGAAAAATATAAAATGCAAGTTTGGGGGCTAATTTATTCATAATACATTTTGTACATTGTAATCTACCAAATGTTTTTTTCTGTCAGTTTTTTTTAATACATTTTGTTGGTATTACCTTTTTTTATCTGAGTCAGCTGTTTTGAGGACTATTTTTATATGTATACCTGTCAGCTGTTTTGAGGACTATTTTTAATTTTTCCCTGTCAGCTGTTTTGAGGACTATTTTTATTTATCCCTGTCAGCTGTTTTGAAGACTATTTTTATTTATCCCTGTCATCTGTTTTGAGAACTATGTTTATTTATCCCTGTCAGCTGTTTTGAAGACTATTTTTATTTATCCATGTCAGCTGTTTTGAGGACTATTTTTAGCTCACCTGGCCAAAGGCCATGTGAGCTTTTGTCATGGGTAAGCGTCCGTCCGGCGTCCGTCGTCTTCGTTAGCTTTTCACATTTAAATCTTCTTCTCTGAAACCACTGAACAGATTTGAACCAAACTTGCCAGAAATGTTCATTGGGTGGTCCTCTACCAGATTTGTGTTTTTGGTGCTGATTTGAAATTCAGCATGGCTGCCAGGGCCCATAATGTGTTCTGATTGGTTGAAATTTTATAAATCTTCTTGTTAGAAATCACTAAGTCATTTGAATTGTGACTTTGCAGGAATGATCATTGGGTGGTCCTGTACTAAACTTGTGAATCGTTTGCTGATCGGAAATTCAAGATGGCCGCCATGACTCGACTTAGTTTAACATTGGACCCTATGGGAATTTTACATTTTCATCTTTTTTTCTGAAACCACGGAACAGATTTGAACCAAACTTGGCAGAAATGTTCATTAGATGGTCATATACAAGATTTGTGTTTTTGGCGCTGATCGGAAATCCAACATGGCTGCCAGGGCCTATGATGTGTTCTGATTGGTCGAAATTTTAAAAATCTTCTTGTTAGAAACCACTAAGCCAATTGAATTGTTACTTTACAGGAATGATCATTGGGTGGTCCTGTACTAAACTTGTGAATCGCTTGCTGATAGAAAATTCAAGATGGCCGTCATGACTCGACTTAGTTTTAACATAGGACCCTATGGAAAAAATGTTTAAAAGTCTTCTCCTCTGAAACCAGCAAGTCAATTTAAAGCAAACATGGCATGAATGGTCCTTAGGTGGTCAACTTTCAGAATTATGTCCTGTGAACCCAACCTCCATCCAAGATGGCCACCGTCAGCGGACATAGTGTTAACATTGGACCCTATGGGAAAATTGTTTAAAATTCTTCTCCTCTGAAACCAGTCAGTCAATTTAAAGCAAACATGGCATGGATGGTCCTTGGGTAGTATACTTTTAAAAGTGTGTCTGGTGACCACGACTCCCATCCAAGATGGCTGCCATGAGCAGACATAGTTTTAACATAGAACCCTATGGGATTTGAATAGTAACTTAGATGTATTCGGCATGCAGACATTCTTAAAAGGACTTAGTTATATCAGGTGAGCGATACAGGCTCACCTGAGCCTCTAGTTATTTATCCCTGTCAGCTGTTTTGAGGAATATTTTTATTTATCCCTGTCAGCTGTTTTGAAGACTATTTTTGTGCACTAATATAATATTATATACATGTACTTATGAAGTCTTTTCCTTTGAATTACATAACAATCATTATAACAAATAGCAAAGGGAACAGAGCATGTACAATAATATGTACACTAGTAACAATTCATCTAAAAGAGAATCGAACACTTAACAGGAAGGCAGAAGAGGAAAAAAATGTTTTGTCATTGCTAAATTTAATTTTGTTTAGGAAAAGACAATGCAAGTTTGTTAGCTCATTTATTTTTCTCTACTATTTATTGACCACAAGTAAAGTACATGATGTTTTTATTTGATATGGAAATTACATGTCAGTAACAAATATCTTAATTACTATTAGTATCCACCAAAACTTATATTACTAAAAGCTTGCAAGTTCTTATGTAACATCTTGATTTCCTACACAATACACGTACATGCACTATGTACTACATTGTATATAAACAATATCTTGACAATGCATTGCTTCTAATTAGCTTTGCACTTTCAGTTGATTTATTTCATGCTTAAATTACTTTAGGAAAGCATGTGTTCTGTCTTTAGTTAAAATAGCTATTAATACATTTAATAGATAAGTTAGTCAGTTCTCTTAAAAGGCTTAAGATGAGGATGTAATAGACATTTAAACTTGGGATGTCAGTAATACTCCATCTGATATCATGCCCACCATGTAGTAAAACATTAACTACCATGAAACACATGTACATGTATGTATCTTGTAGTTTTTGCCATAAATTCATTTGAAGCAAAATTTAATGAGATCAGTAGTATATATAAATACAGGTACCTTTTTGCTATAAATATAGACTTTGCAACATTCTTGAGATGCTCATTGATAAAAATCTGTATTAAGGAATTTGAGTATCTACTTCGATTTGATTTGCTTTGATTTAATGGTGTTTAACACCACTTTCAGCAATATATCAGCTATATCATGAATAATGATGACCAGTTTTAGTGGTGGAGGTAGCGGAGTACCTGGAGAAAACCACCGATCATGGGCAAGGAACTGACCAACTTGGTCACTTGCGGCTGTGAGTCGAGTTCACCCTTTTTTGTAATTTGCAAAGCCGGGCGCAAACCCATGTCTTAATGGTGATAAGCTTGTATGAGTTGTTAGGTATCCAACTACCTACATTTGTAACTCATTGAGCCACCCGGGCCCCTATCTACTTCGAAATATAAAATTATTTCAGATGACATAATTAAATTATTTTCTGAACTAATTTCACACTGACTTTATGTCAGATTGTGACTTGAATGAATTTCAGTACAAATGTACTTTTCTAAATGAACATTTATTTTGGAAAGAAATAAGAAATACACATGTAGGAGGATATGTAAATATACAATGTACAGGTAACAAACAGAAAAGCTGCATTTGAAAAAGGGAACTCTTAATATTGTGGATAGATAGTTAAATTTTTATAGGCATGTTAGTTATATGGTATAAGTTGTATAGTATTACATCCATAAGAATATAACAATGTATTATTGACATGCAATATAAACAGAAGGACCTTATCTGTAGGGGAGCAACTTAACACAATGATAAAACTGGTAGATAAAGTATAGACTTAACAGAAGATCTGTGTCTTATCATTCTTATCATCTATTACTGGCTATTATTGGTAAATAAAGCATATAAAAAGATAACCATTTAATGGCAAGATATATATATCAGAAAGATAAATCATAATAGTTTTGTTTTGATTGTTTGTTTTAATTTGTCTCAGTGAATATGACACCCCTTGGCCCTTGTTCCTACTATTACTATACTGTACATAGTACAGTACAGTCAGAGACAAAGCGTGATAAATCACTGTGATAGACGTATCACTCTTTTTTTGTGATTTGGAAAGATCTTTTGTTCTATTAAATATATCTTCATAATTTGTTTGACCTTTAGAGTGTTACTATTACCTAAAAGGCATATCAAAATAAATAGATTAAACAGACTAAAAGATATATCAGTATCACTAAGAAGGGTGATACATTTATCACAGTGATTTATCACGCTATGTCTCTGACTGTACTGTATCAGTATCACTATGAAGAGTGATACGTCTATCACAGTGATTTATCATGCTATGTCTCTGACTGTACTGTATCAGTATCACTATGAAGAGTGATACGTCTATCACAGTGATTTATCACGCTATGTCTCTGACTGTACTGTATCAGTATCACTAAGAAGAGTGATACGTCTATCACAGTGATTTATCACGCTATGTCTCTGACTGTACTGTATCAGTACAAACCCTGGATCGTTTAACTTAACAGATATTTCGTATCGTTTGCGTTTTTCGTTCGTTTCGTTTGCGTGTATCGTTCGTTCGTTTTTCGTTTTCCGTTCGTTTGCGCTTCGTGCGTGTAATTTGTTCGTTCGTTTCCTGTATCGTTCGTTTTGTGTATCGTTTGCCAGTTTAATTAGACGAACACACGAAACGAAATACGAGCGAACGATACACGAAACGAACGATACACGATAATTAAGAACTTGTCAACTACGATTTCCAATTTAAAATAATTACTACAATTTCAATCTTACTATTACTAAAAATTTTAAATTAAAGTGTAAACAAAATTTGACACATACAAACATGTATTTCCTTTATTTACATGTACCAGTAATTTTGTACAATAAGGGAAAACATATTTAATAAATGCATTTTTTCAAAAATTTACTCTAGGACAAATAAACAAGAAATCATCTACATACATGTATATGTAAACAAATGCCTCTGGCAGTTTCACCTGGGAAATACATGCACTGCAGGTGTGAAATGTCAACTCTTACATTTGTAATTTCATTATACAAAAAATGTAATTAACAATTATATGACCTTTTGAAGTCACACACCTCTCGGGCAGCTTAATCGAGAAAATAACTGATACACCTATGTTTGGTTGGAATTGTCAATTCAGAATCCGAATAATTATAAATATAAATTCTGTATAAATATATAATTAAATAAATATAAATTCTGTATAAATATATAATTAAATAAACATAAATTCTGTATAATTATATAAATAGAAAGTCATATTTGGAAGTCAAATATATGAGATTTAAAATTTAATCATAAATATAATTATTAAACACATTGGTAATATAAACTATTTAATATAAATTGTATTATCATATTACTTTACTGACTAATTTATCATTTATATATATATAACTTGCTTATAGAATATAAAATTACAGAAGTTAATCACATCAATTTGCACAAAAGTCATTCAAATAATAACACGATACTATTCGTGTATTGTGCGTTTGTTTCGTGTATCGTGTGTCGTGCATTTGTTTCGTGTATCGTGCGTTCCTTTCGTGTATCGTGCGTTTGTTTCGTGCATCGTGCGTTTGTTTCGTATATCGTGCGTTTTTCGTGTCGTTCGTGTGAAGCGTTCGTTCGTTTGCGTTTCGTGCGTATTGTAAGCTTATACGATCCAGGGTCTGTATCACTATGAAGAGTGATACGTCTATCACAGTGATTTATCACGCTATGTCTCTGACTGTACTGTATCAGTATCACTATGAAGAGTGATATTTCTATCACAGTGATTTATCACACTATCGTCTATCACAGTGATTTATCACACTATCGTCTATCACAGTGATTTATCACACTATCGTCTATCACAGTAATTTATCACACTATCGTCTATCACAGTGATTTATCACACTATCGTCTATCACAGTGATTTATCACGCTATGTCTTTGACTGTACTGTACTGTACTGTAGTAGTATATGTGGTGTGTATATTACAAATAAGAACCAGATCCTTGGTGTTGTAAGGGCCCAATGAGTTAGGTAATTCGATTACCTAGCAACTCATACAAGCCTATCACAAAAAAGGGTGCACTTGATTCGCAGTCGCAAGTGATAAAGTTTACCAGTTGCTTACCCATGGTTGATGGTTCTCTCCGGGTACTCCGGCTTCTTCCACCATTAAAACTGGTCGCCATGATATACATGGAGCTGAAATATTGCTGAAAGTGACGTTAAAACACCAAAAATAAAATCAAAACCAATCTTAGTGTTGTAGTAAACAGTCTTGTTAATTAAAGGTTTGAAGGTTTGATCAGTTGTGGTGTTAGAATTTAATGTTCTAGAGGAATAGAAAAAGCAATAGAATTTAAGATACATGTACATCTATCTGATGATAGTATACAATTAAGATGGCTGACACTGCAGGATAAGGTTTTAATATACATTGTACAGTCAAATCTGTCTTATGTCACCTGCCAAAAGAACAGTGAAATATGGTCACATAAGACAGGTGGTCGCTTAATACAGGTTTAATTGATATGAAATGCACTGTTAAGGGAAATAAAGATTAAGGTCAAATTATTGCTAAATAGAGGTGGACACTAAAGCAGGTTTGACTGTATACAGGAAAATACCAAAATATGAGAAAAACTTGCACATAATTTATTTATAAATGTATAAGTGTATAAAACACCTGTTTTTCATTCTGTATTTCCTTTTCTACTGGAAACTTGACTCTTCTCTTGTTGGTGTTAAACTGGGACCGTGGGTAGAAATAGCTGTGGGCGGAGAAAACATTCAGATTGTTCATTATTTTGACCACGGTTATCTCGAGGAGGAAAAATCAATCATACATAGTTTCACAATTACTTTTGGAGCAAAATATTTGACAAGCATAGTCAAGTGTTCCTCCCTACGAAACTTTCAGTCTTATTAAAAGTAATATTCTTCATCAGTCTAAAATCTACAAAAATCACTTTGAAAATTCAAATTTCTGAGGTATGTGACCTTTAGGTCATATTGATCATGTGACATACAGTTTCAAAATTATGCTGTTCATATCAACGGGGATTCTTGATGATAAGCTCCGCCCACAAAATTTGTCGGTAGTGCCTACCGCAAATGCCCCTTTAAGAGCAGTGACTATATAGTACAAACAGAGTAACGTCAATGAATTTTACTACCACTTATTATTTTTACCAGAAATTCCTTTAGTGCAAGACTATATCCATAATCACTATCACTGAGTAAAATATAGCTGATGAAAAAAATAATTATTACATCCCAGGGGAAACTACAGTTATATACAGGACAAGAGCTTGTCAATAATATCAAATGTAATAATCAATAGCTGTAGATCAATCAGAAAGGGGGAGGGGGTAATTTTTCAGGTTTCTTATTAATGTTAGATAAACAGCATGTCCTTGTTCTCGAGGCTGTACTGCTGAAATATATAGTAATAAATGAGTGGGGAGGGGGTAATTTTTCAGGATATTTGTTAAAATAAAGAAAAAGGGGGTAAATATTGAAATGTGAAATATTATCATCTATGATTGTAGTGCCAAAATACAGTATTCATCAATAAAGATTTGTGATAAGTAGGAAAGTTTGACTACACAGACCTAATTGAGTAGACTTAATTAATGAATTGTTTATCTGACATTCCTCTTCCAGCTGTTTGTTTACTTACTGTACTAACAACTTCATTAAGTCTATAAGATAATTTCCATATGGAATATTTCCTTCTTTTTTAAGTTTATTCAGGAATGTATATATAGGAATGTAGATTTTGATAAAATAGTGTTTAGGGAGTAAATAAAGATGTATATATATTATCACATGTGGAATTTAGGTCTGATAGACTTGTTTAATGGTGAAAACAGGGGAAAAATTAAAAAACAATGTATTTGCAGTGCTTTCAATAGTTTTTAAAGTAGGTGCCTACAATGACTTGAAGTAGGTGGCTATTTATGTGTTATGCTTATGTAAAAAAAAACGTTCAAAGTAGGAGGCTCAAGACCTTTAATAGCAGGTGGAATATAGCCAGCTTCCACCTACATTGTACATGTACTTTTGAAAGCCCTGGCCCGGCGCCACAAAACTTGAGAATTTACTTAAATTTGAGAATATTCTCAAATAAGGAAATACTCAAATTTGATTGGCGGAGTTCCTTATTTGAGAATATTCTCAGACTTAAGTAAATTCTCAAGTTTTGTGGTGCCGGAGCCTGATTCTTTCACTAATTTATAGTGTGAAGTAATCTTATAATACACTAAAGGGCCTGGGTGGCTTAATGAGTGAGGTAGTTGGATTACCTAACAACTCGTACAAGCCTATCACCAATATGGCATGGGTTCGTACCCGGCTTTGTAAATTACAAAAAAGGGTGCACTCGACTCGCAGCTGCAAGTGATAAAGTTTACTAGTTGCTTGCCCATGGTTGGTGGTTCTCTCCGGGTAGTCCGGCTTCTTCCACCACTAAAACTGGTTGCCATGATATAGCTAAATATTGCTGAAAGTGGCGTTAAAAACAATCAAATCAATCAAAACTTACACACTAAAATCTATATAAACTGAACCACCAATTTACTGAAAACGTGTAAATAAAACATTATTTTTTAAAACTTTTTGTGATCTCTTAGCTGAAAAGGATCCTCTGTATATATGTAATCTTTAGAGAAAATACACCCACATTTGTACATGTATCTATTGAGCCATCATGGTCATGACTGCCACAATATAACTGAAATATTGTTGAAAGTGGTGTTAAACACCATATCTTCCGCTAACCCTGTACATGTATGTCAATATTTTTGTTGTTGAAAATATGCTAGTAGAATTTGGACCTAGAATATCTATTGTATTTAAGTAATCCAATCAGAATACCTTATTATTACATGTACAAACAATGTGAAGAATTTTCACACTTAAAATTATATTGGAAAAGAAGATTGACAGTTTGTTGAATGTAAAGTAAGGATTTTTGATTGCTATAATGCTGTTAACAGTATGAAAAATAATTTTGAACATTTAATTTCATTGTTTCCCATGGGAAGATTTTACAGTATATTTAACAGTTTTTTAGTGAAGTTATTATCATGAGAAATTAATTCATTTATATAGTGTTAAAACACAAACTGACAGATTACCAAGCAACATTTGAATATGAATTGTGTGATATAAAAGTAATCATGATGAAAGCAGCCATTAGTTGTATAAACACATATTCAATACAACCATGAAAAAAATGGTTGTATTGAATATGTGTTTAGCAATAAGGTTGTAGTACCACACATTTTTATACAAAACTGTATGTCTGTCTCGAGACGGGCCGTATTATGTGATTGGGTATGGCGGGCTTCGTCCACACACGTTTCCACACGATAACTTTAGTTCTGTATATCAGATCTTTACCAAACTTGGCCACATGATTCCATTGTGGAAGGGGAAGAACCCTATTTATTTTAGAGTCATTAAGTCTAAGGTCAAGGTCACCATTACTATAAAGAGAATTTTTGACAACAGGGTCATTTCCACATGATAGCTTTAGTTCTGTATATTGGATCTTTGCCAAACTTGACCACATGATTGCCCTGTGGAAGGGGAAGAACCCTATTTATTTTGGGGTCATAAGGTCAAATGGTGTATTTTGTTATGCACACATTTCTTGTTTTCTTTGTTATAAATTTGATTGATTAACAAAATATTCAGGATTTTCATGTAAAAAAATCATGTTTCTTTTTCAGGAGGTGGACAAAGTATAGGGAAAATCATACAAAGATTTCCTGAGAAAGATTGGGATGATTGTCCATGCACAGTTGGCATAGAATTGGTAATGTTCCTCTCTTAATTACTCTGTACATGTTGTAACTTACTAAGTAAAAGGAAAATCATACGGATATTTCCTGAGAGAGATTGGGATGATTGTCCATGTATAGTTGACATAGAATTGGTAATTTTCCCCTCTTAATTACTCTGTACATGTTGTAACTTACTAAGTAAAAGGAAAATCATATGGAGATTTCCTGAGGAAGGTTGGGATGATTGTCCATGTATAGTTGACATAGAATGAGTTAATTAGATTCTCTTGTTATTATGTGAAGTGATACAAACTACTGTAGTTGTTAACACTATGTATACTATTTAGCACATCTGGACCAATGTTGTCATCTGTGTCTGCCTGTTTAATTAATCACATTTCAATCTTACAATGTATCTCAAAATGACTGGCTGCTTGGCAAAGAAGAAAATCTTTCTGATTGGCTGAATTCAGAAATTTCAGTTATCTTTTTAAAAACCACAAATGCGATAGAATGTTACTTATACACATATGACACTTTAAAATGTTTTTGATTTTTTAGTTGATCAGGAATTGGAAGATGACCGCTATCGCAGAACCGTAAGAGTAAAGACCCCACTGAAAATGAAAAAAATTAATGTTCTTAGAAACTAGAAAATTGGTTGAACCCAAACTGCTATGAACAGAAAGTTTAAACATTGATTGTCTACAATTCCACCAATACAAAATGAAGCAAACAACTGCTGCTCTCCTCAATTAGTTGTCCACCCCTCTACACCCTCTATCTGTATTTATTGATGATAATTACAGTTAATTATTTGTGAAGATGTCTGGCTAGCTTCCACATTTCTGCAGTGTTATAGGTAACCACTGTGTACAGGTGTTCTGTTTAAATTGACTGTTTCTAAATATTAGATGTGCACAAATTGTTAATTTTTATGTACATGTGGAAAAAAATGTATTATTGGAATTAGAACATGTGTTTTGAATTATCTATTTCTCTGAATTAAGAAAATTCAACCACATTGTATTAATAAAGAGGTTTATCCAGTAATTTAAAGTAAAACAAATCAGTAACGTACCAAAGGTGCAAAAGCCGAGTTGCGAACATGTGGATGGACGATGTGACTTTGACCTTTGACCTACAAACCTCAATATCAATAGGCTTCCTCCTCTCACCATCAGGCATGTGCGTACCAAGATTCATTTAGATCCGACATTTCGTTCTTAAATTGTGCAGAAACAAAAAAAGTATCTATTTTTTGTTCTATTTTTAGAAGTTGTGACCTTGACCTTTGTCCTACAAACCTCAATATAAATAGGCATCCTCCTCTCACCATCAGGCATGTGTGTACCAATTGCAAGTTTCATTGAGATCCAACATTTCGTTCTTAAGATATTGTGCGGAATCGAAAAAAGTATCTAATTGTTGTTCTATTTTTAGAAGTTGTGACCTTGACCTTTGTCCTACAAACCTCAATATCAATAGGCTTCGTCCTCTTACCATCAGGCGTGTGTGTGCAAAGTTTTATTTAGATCCAACATTTCGTTCTTAAGATATTATGCAGAAACAAAAAAATATCAAATTTTTGTTCTATTTTTAGAAGTTGTGACCTTGACATTTGTCCTACAAACCTCAATATCGATAGGCTTCCTCCTTTCACCATCAGGCATGTGTGTACCAAGTTTCATTTAGATCTGACATTTTGTTCTTAAGATATCGTGCGGAAACGAAAAAAGTATAAAATGTTTGTTCTATTTTTAGAAATTGTGACCTTGACCTTTGTCCTACAAACCCCATTATCAATAGGTGTCCTCCTCTCACCATCAGGCATATGTGTACCAAGTTTCATTTAGATCCTACATTTTGTTCTTAAGATATCGGGCAGAAACGAAAAAAGTATCCAATTTTTGTTCTATTTTTAGAAGTTGTGACCTTGACCTTTGTCCTACAAACCTCATTATCAATGGGCTTCCTCCTCTCACCACCTGGCATGTGTGTACCAAGTTTCATTTAGATCAGACATTTCATTCTTAAGATATTGTGCGGAAACGATTGCGCCGCCCGGACGCCATTCATCATATTATAAGCCGAGTTCGACTTCGTTGCAACTCGGCTAACAAGATTTTTTTTAGGATGGGCAGAACTCACTACTTTCAAATTAGAAGTAGAAGTGACTTCTCTTTCAGAGAGCTCACAGGGATAAATGGAAGACAACAGAGAGAAGTGGCGAGATTTCTGGGAGAGTCAAGAGTTTAATCAAAGCCTTGTTTTGTGGCAATGCTGAAGTCACCCTGTCCAAATTTAATAAATAGTTTAAAAGAAGTTAGTTTGATTTTTATGTCTTGTAGGACATAATTTCCTAAAGTGCATCTAGTTAAAAATCACAAATATAATATCTGTGTTACACTTATCTGTTGTATGATTGTGAAATTTTATATGTAGAAGCCCCCTAATCCCCCCCTTCTTGAAAATTAAAGATGTTTGACATAGAACCACAAAAAATGTAACAATCAGTTTTTAAACTTTCTTCATCAAAAGAAAGATGCTTCTACCATTTTGTCTAAATGTCCAATTGCAATCAGGAAATGAACATATTACAGTCAAAATCTACAAGCTTTATTTATTGACCATGTCTCAAATTAAAGTGGAAAATATATTAATATCATGGGTAATTGTCATGTCTGATCTATTTATTATCAAATTTCTATATATCATATTTTTGTAATTTTTCTGTTGGGAAATTGGTTAATTGGCCATATGTAGCTTTTTGTTAATTTAAATATTAAGTTCATGTATTCTGTTGCCATGATTTGAATTTTTTACAAGATATCTGACATTTTCAGAGAATAAAAAAAAAATAAATAAAATAAAATAAAATGAAATAAAATAGAACAGAAAAAAAGAAATGAAATAGATTACATATGTCTGCATGTGCTTGCTGTATTATGTTTAGGTTAAAACCATACAAAATTACTGTTGTTGTTGCTTAAGCAAATGTCGAGGACTTTGCATACACTTTACCAACCATCTGACAGCCCAACCTGTACATGTATAATCTTATGATGAGCAGAAATCAAGATGGCTGCCATGACAGGGAAAATTAACAATGGGAATATGATTAAAACACGTATCTCTCAAAAACCTCAATTATATGTGAAGACAATTCAGTTAGGGAAAAGTTAAACATGAGTTAAAATGAGTATTTGGTGAGAAATTAATTGTCAAAAATGAAAAAAAAGGTCTGATATATTGATATAGTTTGTACATAAAAATTAAAATACAGGTTTGTAACAAAATATGGTTTTTAAAAATCCCCAGAGAGTTACGCATTAAAACATTTAAGCAACAAATGTATAATTTCTTACAGAGGTCGAGAGGAAGTGACTCGGATATAATGAACAAAAATTTGTCATGTCCATGATTTTTGTTTGGCAGTTGAATTTACTTTTAATTATGAAATTGGTATCTATGACAACTTAAGTCTTGGATTTAATTCCTGCCCATGGTGCAGTCTACTCCATATTGACTGCAGCAGGTCTGTGGTTTTTTCAGGAAATTCTAGAACTGACATCCTTGATATATCTGGAATATTGTACAATGTATATTTTGAACATGGTGTGTTAAGCACCAAATAACTTTTAACCCTGTAATATAATAACATTTCATCCAATCAGACTGATCACATTATTTATATAACCTTTAACCCTGTAATATAATAACATTTCATCCAATCGGACTGATCACATTATTTATATAACCTTTAACCCTGTAATATAATAACATGTCATCCAATCAGACTGATCACATTATTTATATAACCTTTAACCCTGTAATATAATAACATGTCATCCAAACAGACTGATCACATTATTTATATAACCTTTAACCCTGTAATATAATAACAT
>MJUT01049178.1:151055-165376 GCA_002080005.1 Gigantidas platifrons | reverse complement strand
TTTAACCCTGTAATATAATAACATGTCATCCAACCAGACTGATCACATTATGTATATAACCTTTAACCTGTAATATAATAACATTTCATCCAAACAGACTGATCACATTATTTATATAACCTTTAACCCTGTAATATAATAACATTTCATCCAACCAGACTGATCACATTATTTATATAACCTCTGATCCTCAGACCTGTAATATAACATTTCATCCAATCATACTTATCACATTATTTATATATTTTACAGTTCTGTCAACCAGCAGGATGGAAGTTGTCACCACAAAGATGTCCGCCAGAGTTTTTTATAGCTGTGCTGACAGACATGGATGCAGACCGCCATTATTGTGCATGTCTGTCATTCAGCGAGTCTGTCTCAGTAACAATGCCACGTCCAGATGACGACGGTGATACAGACGAGACAGAGAACGCTATAGCTCACCAATCGCTCATGTTCTCACCAAAATGTCTCGTGCTTGTGTCAAGACTTGATTACTTTGAAACATTTAGGGTAAAGCTTAATTTAAACGTTAAACCAGAAACATCCGATCAGCCTGATCGGGAGACATGCACATTAAAATGTCATTATTTATAGTCAAGTGGGCTGGGAGTTACTGATAAACAACAGCTGGTAATGGTAAACATAAGCACAATGACATGGATGAAGACTCTTATGTGAATATATCAACACAACATCAAACACATAAAATTAGATTTCTAAATTTTCATACTTAAAATGTTACGTCTTTAAATTGATACTCAAGTTGAATATTGGATTGTTTATTTATTTTAAGTAGAACCTTATTATGGTAAGATATGTATCTACATCACACATACACACACACACACATACATGTATATGTTTCGGGGCCGGGTGGCTCAATGAGTTTGGTAGTTGGACTACTTAGCAACTCATACAAACCTATCACCAATATGGTGTGGGTTCGCACCCGGCTTTGTAAATTACAAAAAAGGGTGTACTCGACTCGCAGCTGCAAGTGATAAAGTTTTCCAGTTGCTTGCCAATGGTTGGTGGTTTTCTTGGGGTACTCTGGCTTCTTCCACCACTAAAACTGGTCGCCATGATATAGCTGAAATATTGCTGAAAGTTACGCTAAGTACCAAAAATCAAGCAAATCAATCAATCACACACACATACATATCTATGTTTCTATATAACAAGATAAATTTTTGATTTTGTTTGTACAATTTGCTTCATATATTATTTGGTTAAAGTTTCAGTTATTATGCCACAATTTGCACCATAGAACTTCATGATGACCTATTTCCTGACTAGTTTACCAGATCTGTCAGGCACTACTTAAAAACCTTAGAAATACGTTGGTTGATTTGGAATATAGTTGAAATACTGGATCCTTGATGTAGAATCATAATTGTTAGCTCTGCTTATTTTATATTTATGATGTACATTAGAAACCATTTTAGAAATGTTTATGAAAAAGATCAACATATTGTTTTTCTTTTTACAGAACTGTTTAGGAATAATATATACTGCTTATGTAGATAGACTTGATGCACAATTGGAAGTTTTAGTAGGAAATATAATTGGATGTGTTTATGTCCCACCCCCAGGTTAGTTGTACAATAAAACAGTTCACCTGAAAAGAAAAAGAAAAACTTAACTATGTAGGTTGTAAGTCATTACAAATTGATGCTATTTGTAAAAGTCGAAGTTTAGAAGGTCTGATTTTAATATGAGTCTGTAGCATATTATAGTATCATTATAATAACAGAAGTCACAATAGCACCAGCCCGCTCGCCCGAGAAGAGTAAGACAGTAGAGACTGTTTGCAAAAAAAACAGTAGGGCCAGTGAAAACATAGAGATCAAAACTTAATCATTTTATATTTTACCTGAGAAATCTATACCATAGACGGCCTTCTATTATCCGCAGTGGTACATAATCCACACCCCCTTTTGCTCCCAAAATCTTGGGAGAAAAAAAACATAGTTCGGGTCTATAATCTGCATCAACTTTTAACCAGTTCGTGTGGATACAGCTTAAAATCTGGCAAGAAAAATGTGTAATGCAATGAAAATACGTGTTCAATTATCGGTAAAATATTTCTGTCCTAATTGGGTAATATTTAGAGATAAAAAAAAAGAATAAATCTACATTTATATTATATTAATAAATTGGGGGTTTTTACATCATAAACCTAATCCTACTTTCTTTCAACTAGTACTTCAAAACTCAATAATTTTCAAAAACCCGATTATTTATCTATAAAAGTGAAAGATTAAAACTATATTTGCTATAGTAAGCAATTTTAAATAAGAAATAATCAAAAACCAAAACAATAATAAATCTATTTTTATCATGTGTACAACTTGCCTGTAAAAAATGGTGGTCGTTATAAACGGAGCATTGTGGCTTCATTTAATATGAAAAATCTATTATTATGAATTAGTAACATGTAGGGACTTTGTAAGCATGTACTTTTTGCAGTGGGGGGTAAGGAAACATAAATATCATGCAAATATAGGCTAGAGGGGCAGTGGCAACAATCGTTGAATCAGCTGTGCAAAACGGAAATAAAAAAAAACACTCGTGATATATTTATTCTATTAATATAAATATAAAACAAGAATGTTCATGCATAGATATAATAATGAAATTGTTCCAAAGTCAATATCTTCTGAAATATCTGTACTGCACATCCGATATCTTGGAAAAAGTTTCTCAGAACCTATCGTAGTATATAATCCGCATCCCCATCCCCGAAAATCCTTTTAAGGGTAAATTTCTGCAGATAATACAAACCTTTCTGTTATCTGTTACTTTGTTGTTCAATCTAGAAACCAGATAACTGGGCTGTTTCACATGTTTTCATTGGCCAGATAATAATTGTATGAGAAATTTGGGCCAACCGCTACACGTTTTATTACTGGATAATTCAACTTCCAGTTTTATCAAGGATAAAGCATGTCGTTGAAGACAAAAAAATACATCATTTTCTAAAAAAAAAAATGTTTAGATTTAATTCTACACTCGCAGAGTGCAGGATTTTGCATCTCAAACTCTCATATTTTCTTAGGGTTAGGGGACAATACACAAAACAAAAAATGTAAATATTGTAGAACAGTAGACAAAAGCACGATCTAAATAGGCCAAATGACACTAGTGAAACACAAGGAAATAGTACACAAGACACAATCTATAAATAAAACCGCAAAAACACCCGTAAACATTTTTAGGTCAAACTAATGATTTTGTAAAATTGGTACTAACTGGTTCTCAGACAAGCTATTTACCATTTATATACTGGTATTGATGTTACAAAGTAACCTGGCAGGACTGTTTGAACTTCAAACTATGACCGTGGACGAATCTACTATTCATATGTAACACCAGGTTCTCGTACAAATAACAATCGGCTATTCATAGAATTGTTGTTTGCATAGTATAGAATATAAAAGGTATAATAATTGTCAATTGACTCTAATTAACAGACATGATTTTCGTCCGCTTTAAAGCGGAATTCCATTTTTTTCCCCGGATTTTACCGTTTTACCGTTACGATTCCTTTTTTATAGTATATTCAATACTTCCGATTTTGCCGATTTCCACTTTTTTGTTGTCCTCGCAAAATCAGGTCTGAATTAAATGGACCAGTGAATTCAGATGTAAACTAATTTACCTGTCCACCCAAAATTAAAAATGAAGGTTCCAATTGAACTACGACCGCTGGCCATGCCCGGCCAAGTTAGCCTGAATCAACAATAGCATTTAGGAAACTGAGCATGGGCTGGCCATACTGAACTCAGAATAATTGATCATGAAACAAGCAACATATTTACTGCAGGCTGTTTCTTTAGAGAACTAAGTAGAAATGTCATTTCTCACATTATCCTGATCCAGAACCAATCAATCTTTGCTCTTACTCCATAATGAGATGTGGTTAGTAGAGACTCAACAGATACCATTTTTTAAGCATTTTATTTTACCAGGTCGGGGGTAATTGTCTTCCAAATTCTAGGCCAGCACATTGTCTATTACACCTCTGAGATGGTCTGATGTAAAAAGAAAAAAAACAATTGTACCACACCATACAATACAGTTAATCTCACATTGAAATATGTACAAAGTAAATTACTTAACAATAAAAAGTATTCACTTACTCTATATTTTAGATCGACCATATTTATAGTGTACAAAATAAATTACTTAACAATAAAAAGTATTCACTTACTCTACATTTGCATATTTTAGATCGACCATATTTATAGTGTACAAAGTAAATTACTTAACAATAAAAAGTATTCACTTACTCTATATTTTAGATCGACCATATTTATAGTGTACAAAGTAAATTACTTAACAATAAAAAGTATTCACTTACTCTATATTTTAGATCGACCATATTTATAGTTGTACTTAATTTTAGGTGGACCACAAGTTAGATTTTCAATAGGAGCTGGTGACAGACAAGCCTTACAGCCCAAACTTAACAGTTCCATACCCTCTTCTAGAAACTGTGTGGCCTTATTATTTCAACAACTCGGTAAGATCTATTGTAATGAATGTGGTTATTCTTCAGTATAGATTTCATATATCTTAATACAGTTTTATAATACAAGGTTTCTTGATTGACATACTAACTTTTCTTGGAATATAGTAGTCCCTCACTCAGAACCAACCTTTCTGTAAGGTCTTATTTGAGGGATGGTCCCTCTTAGGGGGCGGGAATTATATGGTAGTTGAGTATCCCTGTGTATTGGAAATCTGGACTGATAAGGGGGGACTAATGTACAAAGGTGCTAGAGAAATTATTGTTTTCATTAAGACGAAAGGTTGTGCTCTCATAAAAAAATACTCTAATTCGGATGTTTCGAATCATGTCAATTCCGACCACGTTCCGTCTTTTTCGTGTCTTGACGTCTGAACAAATAGGCAGGCGACTTCCGGTGTTTACGCTATTACTGCGACAACGTCAGCATATCATAGTCGTAGATGCGGTAGATTATAATTAATTGTAATATGGGGACGCCAAGGAAACCGCTGAATAAATACTGGTGTTCGGTACCCCACTATCTGTCTTATATAAGAAATATATACATAAAGGCAGATCGTTTTCCTTTCATGATGCTGACAGCCGCAAATAAAGAAAGAAAACAAATTTAATTTTAAAGAATTATTTGTCTCTGCATTGAAGTCTTTGATACAAATAAAATAATTTAATTGATATCTGTCTTTTACAGAAAATGTTAAGATATTTTTAACTTGAGAATCGAACGTTAAAACGGCACATATCGATTGGAGTTTTTGTTGTGTACATTGACACCGGAAGCTCAGGACCAGCAGTTCCATCGAAATCACGTGATCTGGCAGACGAAAATAACAAAATTTTGACGGAATGGAAATGATTTGAAACAACCGAATTGAATAATATTGATTTTTTTTTTGGAATTGTTTATTTTAAATATAGAAAAAGTGTTTCATACAAATGAATTTCAATACATATAATACACAGACAATTATATATATAAGCGATATTTTGTTTTCATACAAACAGTTTTAAATACAAGAAACAAGACAATAATATACATGTATATATCCAAAGATAATCAGCCATTCATTGCGGCATATAATATATAATAATATTGATTTGTGCAAAAGTCTTTATGCAATGTGTTTATTAATTTTACAAGTTCTGTATTCATTTATTATAGAACTGGAATGGTTTTAAATGCTACATAATATAATATCACGGGGAACATTTATTTATTTGATAAAGTTTTAGAATGACTGGTGATGATCTTTCTCTTTCAGGTATCCACAACACACTGGTGCTATTTTGTGCTGCTTTAACAGACCATAAGATCGTATTTCATTCTCGTAGTTATTCTAGATTGACAGATGCCTGCCAAGCTATTGTTGTATTGCATTATCCACTTAAATTTAGGTAAATCATAAAAGAAAAACATTTAAAAAAAATTAAATTTAAAATAATTGTAGGTACTTTTTAAGTGTTGAAATGATAATTTTTTATTTTAAGTTTTTAACAAAAATTTGACTTTTTTCCAGATTTTTTTTTTGGTTTAAGATTATTAAGACATTTTAATGGAATATTGTGAAGTAAAACATTGTAATTTTAATGCCCCGACTGATAGATGTCTATCACTAAGTTTTACCAGTGACTGAACGTCCTGCTTCACTTTCTAGTCAAATACTTTTATGTTCCCTTTAAGGAAATTATTGGAATTTAAGTTCAGGAAACAAAAGGAAACGAGTTTGATTTTGGACTAGAACAGCTTTTTTCGTTCTGGAGGTATGCTCGATTTTCTGAAAGTTACACATTTCTCAGGTTTCCATTCAATAACTTAACAAATCATTTGAAATATAAGGCTCACAAGTTATGTCTCTGTGTACTTTAGCTGAAAACAAAGGACATCCATTGTTTAGCTCACCTGGATGAAAGGCCATGTGAGCTTTTGTCATCACTTGTCGTCTGTTAACTTTTCGCATTTCTCTTCTCCTCGGAAACTGCTTGGCCAAATGAACTGAAACTTGGTAGGAAGGATCTATGGAAGGGCCTCTATAAGTATTGCTCATTTTGCCCAATCTGTTAACCAACATGGCTGCCATAGGCAATTCTTGTGTCTGGTTTGTCAGTTTCTAAAAAGTCTACTCCTCTGAAACCACCTATCCAAATGAACCGAAAATTAGTACTATTAGTAGGAAACATCTATGGAGGGTCTTCTATTAAGATTGCTCATTTTGTCCCGATCCATTAACAAATATGACCTCCATAGGCCATTCTTGTTTCTGGTTGATCGATTTCTAAAAAAATCTTCTCCTCTGAAATCGCTTGGCCAAACGAACAGAAACTTGGGAGGAAGTATTTATGGAAGGTCCTCTATTAAGATTGCTCTTTTCGTTCCGATCCGTTAACAAACATGACTGCCATAGATATATAGGTAATTCTTGTTTCTGGTTTGTCAATTTCTACGAATCTTCCTTTCTGAAACCGCTTGGCCAAATAAAGCAACATTTTATGTACAGGAAGCATCTATGAAAGGTCCTCTATAAGATTTCCTCATTTCATCACAATCGGACAAAAAACATGGTCGCCATGGGCAGTTTTTGTTTCTGATTGGCTGAAATTTAAAAAATCTTCTTCTCTGAAACTAGGAGGCACAAAGAATTGTTACTTTGTAGGAATGATGTATGAGAAAGCCTGTGCAATATTTTCATATTTCGTGCAGATCATACAACTAATATGGCCATCATAGGCAGTTCTTGTTTGTGATAGAATAATTAAAAAACCATTTGGCCAAATGAATTGAAATTTGATTGGAAACACCTATGCAAAATTCTATAACTTTTCCATTAAGCAAAATGACAGGTAAGTGACAGGCCCAGCCCACTGAGCCTCTAGTTTCTATATGTTAAGCTTATTTTACCTTTATTGTGAAGATTGAAATGTTTTCATATATGTGAAAAAGTGGACTTGATTATGTGTACTTTAATCATGTTTTTGCTTTCTCTTTTAGTTATGTATATATCCCAATTTTACCTGCTCATCTTGTAGAAGTATTAAATTCACCCACACCATATATGGCAGGAGTCCATTCATCCTTAACTGAGGACACTGCTGATTTGGTGAGTTATAATAACTTACAGATTTTGAACTCTTTTTTCCTGTGGCAAAATATATTTTGGAAAACATTTATACATATATTTAAGAAATAAATCATGGAAGCCAGAATGTGTTTTGAGTTTTAACATGGGTTGGCGGATAAAATTTACTAACATGGCATGAATGGTGCTTAAATGGTCAACTTTCAAAATTATATCCAGTGACCCAGACCTCCATCCAAGATGGCCACCATCAGCAGACCATTGGACTGTATGGGAATTTCATTGAAAAACCTTTTTGTGAGAAACTACTCAACAAATTGAATATTTTGCATTATATGAATGTTACTTGGATGGTTCTACACCTGATCTATTATTTTGGTGCAGATTGGAAATTCAAGGTGACCTCCATTGACGGATGAAGTTTAACATACCGGTAGGTCCTTTACCAGAATTGTAATTTTGGTGCTGATCGGTAATTAAACATGGCTGCCAGGGGTAGATAATGTTTTCTGATTCGTCAATCTTTAAAAATCTTCTGGTCAGAAACTACTGATTCAATTGAATTTGTTTTCTGGTGTGAATGATCTATGGATGGTCCTCTACCTAAATTGTAAATTTGGTTCCGATTGGAAATTCAAGATGGCCGCCATAGACGAACAAAGTTTAACATAGAAGCCTACAAGACCCAATGGGAATTTGTACTGAGTTGTTCTTCTCAGAAAGTACCAAGCCAGTTGACTTGATTTGTTCTATGCTGCTCCTATCTGCAAACAGAAAGACTTGAAAAATATGCTTGTTGATAACCTTCTTCAAGAATTAAAACTTAAGCAGTCTAATATACTTACCATGGGAGATTTTAATTTTGACTTTAGGTTTTCAGAATTTATGGAGCACACATTCAATAGTAAGCAAATTGTGTCTTAAGTCGCAAGAAAATATGAATCTTTGTTAGACTTCACGTTCCTAAGGATTTACCCTGCCAATTATTACCAGGTGAGCGATGACAGGCTCTCCAGAGCCTCTAGTTTTTTTAGGTCATAGGTCAATATGAATTATCGTTATCACTTTGCATCCGTTGTTGTCTTCTGTGTTTGTTACTCTTATAAATATCAAACTTTTCTCAAAAACCACGGAACCAATTGAAATTAAACTTGTCAGAAATGTTTCTTCGGTCTTTCTCAACATTTAATATGATTTTCTTTTCATTCATAATTTCAACATGGCTATAAGGCCAATAACGATGCCTGATATATGAAATGTCAATACTCGTCTTCTTAGAAACCACATTTATAATAGAATTGATTATTGGAAGTGATTTTCCTTATATGACGCTTGAAAACTTTGTAGGGTTTAGTATATCAATAGGAAATCCTAGATGAACACCAACGAGTGACAAAATTTTAACATAGGATCCTCTGTGAACAATATTTGAAAATTCTCTTCTCTAAAACCAAGGATCTATTTAAAAGGAAATTTAGCTGGAGTGTTCTTTTGATGGCCTTTTACAAAGGTTTTTTTATTGAGTGGAAATCCAAGATGGTTGCCACCACAGAACTATATGTAAAAACCACTGTAGGACATTAGTTTTACATATGACCATATTTAGAGATGTAAAAATAATTTTCTCAGAAACTAGAAATTGGATTTAACACCAGCTGCACATGGATATTCATTAATGATTCCTTACAAAATTGTAATTTTTTATGTTGAATAAAGGCAAATATAATCTACACACAATTATAAACTGTGGCATTTATGAGAAAATTTTACCAAACTTTCAACACAGATAGATGTTTTTTTTTATCAATAGCAATAAACAGGTTCCTATTTGATACAAATTTGACACTGTTTTGTATTTTTGCAAGAAATTTGTCATTGTTGATAGATGTGTGTAAAGATTCTAGATATAAGCCAAATAAAATTGAAGTCTGTCTCAATTTATAAATTTTTTCTCTCTCAATTTGTCACCTCTGGGTCTAACATAATAATGTACCATTTCACCAATATATTTCACCCGATAAATACCAGAAATGCGGCTGCCAGGCGATGAAAATATTGGTGAGGATTGGAGTGCAACACTACACAACCAGCAAAAATTCAGTCATGTTTCACATAAATTATATAAAGGTTAATTGGCATTAATGTGATACTGTATTTTTCAGTTGGATGTTATCATCGTAGATTTGGATGGTGGCAGCATAAAGATACCAGAATGTGTGAATATTCCCATGATTCCTGAACCAATACTCAGTCGGACCAAAAATTCACTTCATATGGTAAAAAAAAAAAACTGTACAGAAAAAATGTATGCTGTAGCAAATAATTGTTCTAGGTCTTAACCATTTTATCTGTCATATATAATATTATCGAACATTATGTACATTTTCCTTTGAAATTAAAGAAAGTCGCCTGTCTGATACAAGATGTTGTATCACCACGCTGTGGTGATAAAAGAATGGTGCGACGTTGCACGAGACGTTCTCTGCCGAACTTCTTTGACATGACATCATATCATTGGAATGTGAGACATAAAGGATCTAACACCGGTAAGAGGGCAAGACAGAAAAATCTCAGACACACAAGGGAAAGATTTCTGGTCTCCAACGAGGCTCGGCCGAGTTGGAGACCAATAGAAATCTTTCCCTCGGGTGTCTGAGATTTTTCCGTCTTGCCCTCTTACCGATGTTTGATTCTTTTTCTCACTAATTTAACATTCCATAATTACAATCTTGCAATCCGGAATTACAATCTTGACCGGAAGTTAAAAACACAAATGTGAAGTTTATGAAAACACAAGATAAAAACACACAAATAAGTGTTTATTGCATTGAACATTATTGTAAATAGAGTTTCGGTATGATAAAACAATTATTGCCTGTACTTGCGGTGAATATCATAATTGATATAAACGATTTTATTGATAAAATGACATTTTGCGAAACGTAACATTTTACGGGAAAAGTAGCATGAAATTCTTATCTCACCAATCCAACAATCATACGATCTCTACCATGCCTGACCGCTATGATACTAAATAACCTAATGTTTATCAAATATCTTATAATAATGATGAGATTGTCTTGCATCAAAGACAAAGTAAATAACCATACATTTATATTAAACAAAACTTGGTATTGGTTCTTGTTAGATTGTCAGATTGTCTGATTGACAGGTGTGTAGATTTATTTTACCTTTTTAATTTACCAATAGATGTATGAGGCAAGTACAAATAATGACATCTACTAACAGTGCATTGTTACAAAGTTTGTAATGTTTCATATTGTTCTCTCTTGATATTCGTTACTATGATAATCTTGAAAGTTCGTTACTATGATAATCTTGAAAATTCGTTACTATGATAATCTTGGAAGATTCATATCTCCTGTTACTCCCTGAAATAGCAGGAGGTTGTAATGTAAATTACAACATCTCTTTCTTGAAATAAGAGTATGAACTAACATCTGTCAGTTGCATGAATATCTCCAGTGCCGGATTTACCTATAGGCTCTATAGGCCGAAGCCTAGGGCCTCAAACTTTAGGGGCCTCTGGCCAAGGTGTATAATATTTTTAACACTGTTAATATTGGACTTTCACGCATATGCTGTCATAACGTACTGTACTTTCTAAACAACCCTTCAGTAATTTTCTTTACACAGTTGTACTCCATTCCAGAAATGTAATCACCCCTAATCATCTTCGCCTTTATTGAAATTGATTAAACACACTTCCATCTTTCTCCAGTCATGAAGGTGGGGACTTGGGAGGGGGCCTCACAAGTGGAATAGCCTAGGGCCTCTCTTTATCTAAATCCGGCACTGAATATCTCCTAGAAGTACATCTGCATAATTGCTTTTCAAATGAAGTAGGACGCTCCCAAAAGATATTTTCGAAATCATTGAAAAATGATGCTTTATTCATCCTTTCTATCCGTGGAATTTTTGAGTTTCCTTCTTTATAATAGACTCTGAATCTCTTCATTGATTCTACTATGACATTATTACTAGCTGATACCTGAATCTCTTCATTGATTCTACTATGACATTGTTACTAGCCGATACCTGAATCTCTTCATTGATTCTACTATGACATTGTTACTAGCCGATACCTGAATCTCTTCATTGATTCTACTATGACATTGTTACTAGCCGATACCTGAATCTCTTCATTGATTCTACTATGATATTGTTACTAGCCGATACATCCTCTTTAATGTTGGTTTGGTTTGATTTGGTTTATGGTGTTAAACGCCACTTTTAACAATATTTCAGTTATATCGTGGTGGTCAGTTTTATTGGTGGAGGAAACTGGAGTACACGGAGAAAACTACCGACCTATCGCAAGTCTCTGACAAACTTTATCACATAATGTTGTATCAGGTACACCTTGCCATGAACGGGGTTTGAACTCACAACTTTAGTGGTGATAGGCACTGATGGCCCCTTTAAATATTGGAATGCTATTGTATTGGTTTATTCTGTCTACTGTCTACTATATCCTGATTCAACTTATACTGTTGGGATGCTATTTTGGATTCATCCTCTATATCATGATAATTATTTTTGTCACCCGTCGCCCCGTGACGGAGGGACTTAATAATGCCTAATGGTCACCATTCGTCCGTGATACTTTGTTAAAACAACTCATCTGAAACCATAAGATGGAATTGGTTCATAAGTTGTAGGATTGTTTGTCATGACATATAGATGAGCCTTCTGTGCCTTCATAATGATTCCACAAAATTTGTAGGGAGTTGTGGAACTTTGACTATTTTATCAACTGTGTAACATAGTAAGATCTTGTAAACGCAACTCCTCTGAAACCATATGTCAGAATGTGTTCATATTTGGTAGGATTGTTTATTATGACATATAGTTGAGCCTGCTTAGGCACCATTTTGATTCCACAAATTTTGTAGGAGTTATGGGACTTTGATTATTTTATACATAGTGTAATATAGTTTATGTTTCATCTGCTTACGTGTACATACTTATGACTACATTCACCTTGTTCGTCTGCCCATGACTCATGTAAGCACAACTCTTTATAAACCATTCCATGGATTTTCGCACACTTAACAAAAGGTCGTTTGTGAAAGGCATCAAACCATTTATTTCTGGTCTGAGATCTTCAAGAAGAAGTAATCAACCTTTTAGATCAAATGCCATTGCTTTTCTGTCTTCTTCAAGGGCTGATATTCAGACTTTTAAATTTTGAAAGCACAGTAGAGGTGATACCTTTTCTGATAATAATATATCACATGGATAACATACTCACATTACACCTCTTTCTATTGCGGCAGAGGACATATGGCTACGTGTAGCAATCTTGTATATCTTGATCCTGTCTATCCTATTTATTTGTTAATTAAACTTTCAATATAATATAATATTTGACAAATACTTGTAGAGTTCTCTTAGTTTTAAATGTTTTATTCTTAACTCAATGTGAAATGTCTTATGAAGAACGTGTTACAAGAAAACTAAATGAACTATAGATTTATTTTTAGCAATTGATTCCTAGCTTTCTGATCTGCTTTCCTGTATATCATATATGTAACTTACTGAATGCTGTCTTATCAGGAAATCTATATTTATTTTCATGCATGTGGTATTACAGATTTTGAATATTGAATTGTTAAATGCTGATATGGCTTTTCCACAACCTCCACAGAAGAAACAGACAAATATTGAAATGAAGGTATGATATTGTTTTGCTTTATTGCTGAGGAAATTATTTTGCATGTTGTAGAAGTTATTTGCTATCAATACTATTCACGAATAAAGCTTCATATATGTCAGATTTAAACTTGTCAGTTTTTAAAAATCTTCTCCTCTGGAACCACTTGGCCAAATAAAGCAACATTTTACAGGAAGCATCTATGAAAGGTCCTCTATAAGATTTCATCATTACATCTAGTTTTTATTTTTTTTTAGGACAAGGAAATACGTGCAGTATTCATTCGTTTATTTGCTGAGCTATTAACAGGCTACAGAACCTGTCTGACAGTCATTCGTATTCATCCGGAGCCTTTCATCACATTTCATAAGGTAATTATTTATTTATATGGTGATCAGATGACTGACACATCATTGAAATATATTTCTTATACAAAAAAATTAAAGCTTATAGATTGAAAACTTTTATTTTTTATCAAATGATGCAATTAATGATGTAAGGCTTCTTGTTTTCATATCTGTCTAAAAATGATGTGAATTGCCATTGCCCAGCATTAATATTTTCACAATTAAGAAGTGCAAAGTAGAAATAGAGATCTAATGAGTAGAATTAATTGATATCAAAATCTATATACAATGTCAAATGTTTGGAATAATAAACAAAAATAAAAATGATATAAAACAAATAGTGCATAAATTTACAGTTTCTAAATAATGCAATTATTATTAAACTAAGTTTCTCCTCCCTCAAACATAACTAACCTTTGTTTATTTTGTCTATCCTGTTTATTGGTCTATTTTGTCTATCCTGTTTATTGGTCTATTTTGTCTATCATGTTTATTGGTCTATTTTGTCTCTCCTATTTATTGGTCTATTTTGTCTATCCTGTTTATTAGTCTATTTTGTCTATCCTGTTTATTGGTCTATTTTGTCTATCCTGTTTATTGGTCTATTTTGTCTATCCTGTTTATTAGTCTAATTTGTCTATCCTGTTTATTAGTCTATTTTGTCTATCCTGTTTATTGGTCTATTTTGT
>MJUT01049178.1:93277-123695 GCA_002080005.1 Gigantidas platifrons | reverse complement strand
CCCCCCCACAGATGTCAATCAAACTCAGATTAGTGAGGTACACATCCCCACAGATGTCAATCAAACTCAGATTAGTGGTGATATGCACTGATTGAATTGATAGATGTAAAACCCATAGTCTCATTAGATATTTTCATTATTATGAGATTGGTTTACACTGGAAAAATATAACATTGATTGATTTTTGGTGTTTAACACCACTTTCAGCAATATTTCAGCTATATCATGGCTATCAGTTTTAGTGGTGGAAGAAGCCAGAGTACCTAGAGAGAACCACCGACCATGGGCAAGCAACTGGTAAATTTTATCACTTGCGGCTGCGAGTCGAGTACACCCTTTTTTGTAATTTACAAAGACTGGCGCGAACTCACGCAGTATTGGTGATTGACTTGTATAAGTTGTTGGGTAATCCAACGACCTAGCTCATTGAGCCACCCGGGCCATGAAAAATATCAGTTTAACACTAAAAACATATTAGTGTAACGCTAGAAAAATATCAGTTTAACACTGGAAAATTATCAGTTTTAACACTGGAAAAATATCAGTTTAACACTGGAAACATATCAGTTTAACACTGGAAAAATATCAGTTTAACACTGGAATCATAACACTTTAACACTGGAAAAATATCAGTTTAACACTGGAAAAATATCAGTTTAACACTGGAAAAATATCAGTTTAACACTGGAAGCATATCAGTTTAACACTGGAAACATATCAGTTTAACTGGAAAAATATCAGTTTAACACTAGAAAAATATCAGTTTAACACTGGGAAAATATCAGTTTAACACCATGGGCAAGCAACTGGTGAATTTTATCACTTGCGGCTGCGAGTCGAGTACACCCTTTTTTGTAATTTACAAAGACTGGCGTGAACTCACGCAGTATTGGTGATTGACTTGTATAAGTTGTTAGGTAATCCAACGACCTAGCTCATTGAGCCACCCGGGCCCTGAAAAATATCAGTTTAACACTAAAAACATATTAGTGTAACGCTAGAAAAATATCAGTTTAACCCTGGAAAATTATCAGTTTTAACACTGGAAAAATATCAGTTTAACACTGGAAACATATCAGTTTAACACTGGAAAAATATCATTTTAACCCTGGAAAAATATCAATTTAACACTGAAAACATATCAGTTTAACACTGGAAAAATATCAGTTTAACACTGGAAAAATATCAGTTTAACACTGGAAGCATATCAGTTTAACACTGGAAACATATCAGTTTAACTGGAAAAATATCAGTTTAACACTAGAAAAATATCAGTTTAACACTGGGAAAATATCAGTTTAACACTGGAAACATAACACTTTAACACTGGAAAAATATCAGTTTAACACTGGAAACATATCAGTTTAACACTGGAAAAATAATGAGTTTATGAAGGAATTTTATTTATAATTACAGTTGATGAAATTGGCATTTGATGAAGAGGTGATACCAGAAGATATCGATACTTTTAGAAAGCTGTCCAACAAGTCCAGGAATCCTGCAACAGTCTTCCAGACATTTGCTTTTACTGGTCATGTGATGATACAACCAACACCAATGCATAAACATAAGGAGAAGAATGCTTCATTAAAGTAAGTTATGTACACATCAAATTTGAAGATTTTCAGACACCTACCCATGGTTAGGGATTTCACCAAGCTGTCCTCCCTCAATAAGTCTGCTTGTCACAATATAACTGAAAAAAAATTGCTGAAAGTGACGATAAACATGATTAAGCCAATCATTTGTAAACCTTACACTTGAGAGTAATCATCTTATGACAGTAATCAATAACTACCAGCATTCATTGACCCTGCTATTGTACTGTCTATGTTTATGTTGTCATTATACCCCCCCCCCCCAAACATAATTAGGGGGGATATATAGGAATCAGACTGTCTGTCCGGACCAACTTCCACTTCTTTTGTCCGATTTCCACCAAACTTTGTGGAATTTAAGATCATGATGTGTAAACTTTGCAGTATAAAGGATTTTATTGTCCATTGAGTTTAACCCCTGTTATGCCTCTTTGAACTTAGAAATTTTGAGACAATTCAGTATGCACTTTGTCATCGCAAATTCTCCTACATGATTAATCAGAAGTTCATGAAACTTTGTACATTGCAAGATCCTAATATGAAAATGTGCACATTACTTTAGTAGTATATCCTGGTCCATCAAGTCTTCCCAGAATTATGAGTCTAAAAGTTGTGTTCCAAGTATGTTTTGGTTCAATTAAGATGATTGGGACTTGGGGGGTATTAGTCCCACGTAGCAGACAGTTAAGTTATTCCATTTATGTATCAATGCGGGACTCCTGCATGCAGCAGTACCTCTAGTTCATTTTTGTGATAGTATGTGGTCTTTTTGAGTGAAAGCGAATCTGTACAGGTTTTTTAACGTTTGGTTATATATGTATTGCCATTGGAGATCCAGTTATCAAGAGGGGGGAGGGGGGAGGGGTTTGTATCCTATTAATCGGTTTAACTCCACCACATTTTTGTGTCTTTCCCAAGCCGAGACCTGGATTTTCCACGTCGTATGTCATATTCTTTCAGTGAGTTCAGATGAGAGGTCATTTTTCGTTTTGTTGATAATTGTTGAAAATGATGACCATCACTGTTTTAGTTTTCTTTTCATAGCTTAAAATTTTGAGGAAAACCTCTCGTAGCCATTGGCCGTTTGCAATCCTCGTTAAATAAAGAATTAAAAACTTAAAATAAGTCATGTGATATTAATTAGTTGTTGAAGTAGACTTTACAGAGTTTATCATACTGCTTTTGATTGGTTGCTTGATTTGTTCTATTTATTGAACTTTTAACTATGATGTTGTCGTTTCGTTAATCCATACTTCCACAAATGAACATTTAAACTAGTCAGTTTGATTGATATCTTTTCACTCATAGTAATAAGGTATATGTTCATGCTCGGCTGACAGCTAGGTGTGCTAGACTCATACTTTTATATGAGAAAGGTTACTAATTACATATTGATGCTATAGGTTATTTTCACAAGGTATTGTAGCTATCTCTACCACTAAACCTGGTCCAATAGATATGACTACAGATAATGTATGAATAATGTACAGTATACATTTGATAGATAAAGTGATGCTTTTTTATACGATAGGAAGTAAACAAACAAGTCTAAAATTAGTAACACTTATGAAATAACTCTCAAAATCCATATATCATTATATTAATTGTATTGTACTGACATGCTACTAATATTAACGAGGCCAGGATAAGGTACTGGTAATTATGTTTTTCACTAACAAATGTAAAGATTTCATTAAAGATTTTAATTGGGAACAAAATAATAAAAAATAAATATAGTGATGCTTTTATACTATTTTATTCAATTTAAGCTCATGTTAAGTGAGGATACAATTTGTTTTTATTAAAAAACAGAACATAAGACTTTTGAATTTTTCGATTGATTTTAAATAGCCAATGTCCTGTCCTGTCAGTTAGTATATAAAGTGTGCAGTAAATGAAAACAGCCTCTTATGAAAGTAGGCCTAAGAAACCAAATTAGGCCAAAATTTACTTTTATTGGACAAAGAGACAGGGTGGATACCAAATCTTTGTAGAATATGCAAAAACTATCCAAGTAAAACTAATAAAAATAAAGAAGAAGAAGTGTGGGTTATTAACCCTGGAAACTATTTGTTTTGTTCATATATTGACCCTCATCCTTCACATCACTGATGCTCCTGTGATAAGGGTCCATTTATATACACACATGTACAATGAATAATACTTGTTTGATTTGTAGGAACTTCGCAAAGAAAACATTGATGAAAACTGCCAGGAAAGCTGGAATAAAGCCAAAACAGTCGTCACGGAAACATAAATATGTTCTACCAACAGAAACTATGCAACGGCGGAGTATGTCACCAAGATCATCAGGTGGATCAGACAGTGATTCAGAACGACCGAATAGTGAAATGTTTGATGATTTATCTAGTTAGTTTAGTCATTTGTTTTATTGTATCGCCTGCGTTATGCAGAGAAGACATATAGGGATCACTATCCGTCGTCTTGCGTCGTCGTCGGCGTCACAAAATAATTTCTGTCACATTTTTCTCAGGAACCACACAGGCCAGCTTCTTGATATTTGGCACAGAGCATCAGTATGGAGAATTGTATCGTGTAAGACAGTTTCGAATCTGCTGCATGTCCACTTCCTGTTTGACGGAACTTAGAATACTTTTGATATCGAAAAAGTTCCCTGGAAGACCTACCACTAAGTTATAAATATCGAGGGCCTGGGTGGCTCAATGAGTTAGGTAGTTGGATTACCTAACAGCTCATACAAGCCTATCACTAATACGGCTTTGTAAATTACAAAAAAGGGTGCACTCGACTCGCAGCCGCAAGTGGATAAAGTTTACCAGTTGCTTGCCCATGGTTGGTGGTTCTCTCTGGGTACTCTGGCTTCTTCCACCACTACAACTGGTCGCCATGATATAACTGAAATATTGCTGAAAGTGGCGTTAAACACCAAAATTCAATCAATCAGTCATATTATAATCATCAACAACCTCCCAGTTTTTTTAAAGGACACATGACATTAAATTATCAAACATCTTTTTTTGGTGAATCTAGCATCAATGATATAAATACAGTCAAACTTATCTATAGCGACCATTGAAGGGAGTTCTGAAAAAAGGTCGTATAAGACAGGGAGTCGTTGAATAGAGGTTATGATATTTGCTCCCAAAATCTCGAGAGGGAAAACCTAGTTCGGGTATATAATCCGCATCAACTTTTAACTCGTGCGTGTGGAGGATAAATGCATGAATAGAGCTTAAATTCTGGCAAGATAAAGGTATAATGAAATACAAAAATATGTTCAATTATCGTTAAATATTTCCGTCCTTTGTGGGTGAAATTAAAAAAAAAAAAATTATTAAACGATCAAGTTTTTTACTTTCTTTCAACAGCTATTGTTATCTTAATTGTTATCGTAATTAGAATTAATCATTATGATTAGAAGAATGAAATTTCCTGACAAAACATTTTCAAACTTCAGTCACTCACCGAAAGCTACAAATAGCCTAATCACACAATCAGCATGTGTTTACCTTGATCTGTTACCACACGTTATACAAATGTTGACAGAAATATATGCTGGGAACCAGTACTTCATAATTCAATAATTTTCAAAATCACTATTATTTATTTATAAAAATGAAAGATTAAAATGGTATTAAGCAATTTTAAATATTTAATATAAATAAGAAATAAACCCAAATAAACCAAAACAACAATAATAAATCATCACGTGAACAACTTACCTGTAAAACAAAATGGCGGTCTTACACAATAACGCTAATCGTGACTTCATTTAATATGAAAAATCTATTATTATGAACTAGTAACAGGTATGGACTTTGGGAGTGAGATGTTGTCAGTAGATCATGCAAATATCAGTTAGAGGGATATTGGCAACAATCAGCTAGGCAAAACAGAAATATTTCCAAAGTCGGGACTGTGTTTGTTTATTTATTATCTAATTTCCGGTTTGATAATAATCTTCTAATAGTCGTTATATGAAGGATTTTTACCCAAAGAACACAGTCGTTAGTCACATTAGACAGTGGGTCGTTATATAACGGTCGAATGCACAGGAAAACGCTGGGGAGGAATAAATAAGGTCGGCTAACAAAGGAAGTCGTTATACAGAGGGGGTCGCTAAGACAAGTTTGACTGTAATATATGTGTATCCATTCAACTCTAAGTAATCTGATAACGAGGTACATATGCTGTGACGTCACATGTGAGGATTTTTATGTTTAATATACAACAGTTAAGAAAGAAACTTTATATATTGGATCAATAAAAGCAGTTTTTCAGATTGTTAAAGGGATATTAAAGCTCATTTTGGTAATTTTTTGTATCATGAAAACTTGCAATTGGTTCAATAAATGATATTTATGAAACATTAACCTGGTTGTTAGTTCCCTACCAGCGAAAGCCGAAGGGCACTTTAGTTTTAGGATTCGTCTGTCCGTCCATCACATTAAAATTTTAAGTTGTCCGAACTTTTTTTTTACGTCCTTTGATATATTGACTTGATATTTGGTATATGGCTATATCTAGATGAGTTACAGTTTAAGTTCGAATTTCGTTCCGGTCGAATGAGTTTTGACTGGGTTATGGCCCTTGAACTTGTATTTTTTTGTTCAAATTTTAAGTTGTCCAGATATTTTTTTGACGTCCTTTGATATACTGACTTGATATTTGGTATGTGGCTATATCCAGATGAGTTACAGTTAAAGTTCGAATTTCGTTCTGGTCAAATGATTTTTGGCTGTGTTTTGGCCCTTGAACTTGTAATTTAAAATCTAGTCACTGCAAGGTGATACTTCTAATATTTTAGGTCCTCTGATTTTTGCGACTGGTAGGGGACAATGTATTGCTATGTGCAATACTCTCAGAATTCTTGTTATCAATGAAACTTTGTAAAAGTGACATAATTTGTTGATAATTCTGTCATATCTTGCGGTCTTTGCCTTGAATTTAATTTTTGCTTCCTGGACAAAAATTGATTTCGACCCTTTTAAGTGATATTTTAACGATGCTAGGGATTATATGGGCGTGCAAAGTATTTTTGGATTGTTTTTACAATTAAATTGAAAAGAAACAACCTTCGTCACGAGTTGAAAAAATATGTGTTGAAACGAGCTTTAATATACCTTTAATAGTCAACCTTATTTTTGCGCTATAATCAAAAGTAAAAAGAAGGGTCATAAATAATGATAACAATTTTGGAGTATGTATTGTATTATTCTGTTTGATTTTATCGCAAGGTCATATTAGACTGTACATTATAAATACAGCCAAACCTATATTAAGAGGTCACATTTGGGACAAAGAAAAAGTGGCCTTATAAGACAGGTGACCTCTTAAAAGAGGTTCAATTCATATGAAATTTTCTATGACAGGATAAGAAAAAGGTGACCTTTAAATACAGGTGACTGCTTAATAGAGGTGAATGTATGGGCAGGTTTGACTGTACTCGTTATTTATCACATGAAGTATAGTGTATGGATCATGATGCAAATAACACAAAATTGAAAAGGTTACTTGAATAGTAATCAATAAAACTGACAAAAACTAAACCATGTCAGAAGGCAGAGGGCAAGTTGTGTCAGTATTGTTCAACAGTAAGTTAACTTGATCAAACTTGCCCCTGTAGGATCACGAAATTATAACATTTATAATTTGAAGATCTGAAGATTTTTCTTTTGATATTAAATCGTGCAGTTTTCCTATTTTTCCTATTTCAAGAAATTCCTACAAACAACTTTGTTTTTTGTTTTTTTATAAGAAACACTCCTTGTAATTCCCCCCTATTTTTTGGACGAAATAGATACAAGGTACAAATTCTATCATTCGCTCAAATTTGTATGATTATACCCCCCCCGCAAACAAAGTTTGGGGGGGTATATAGGTTTCACCCTGTCTGTTTGTCCGTCTGTCCGTCTGTCTGTCCGTCTGTCCGTCTGTCTGTCCGCATAGAGGGTACATGGTTTGTCCGTGCAACTCCTCCTACAGTTTTTCTGCTAGGAAGTTTTTATTTTGCAGATCATTTGTACATATATCAAAGATGTGCATGTGGTAAGGAATTTGATTTTTGTGCATTTTTACCAAAAATATAGATTGTTGAACTTAGTTATTTTTTTTTATTTGTGAATTTGGCTGAAAGGGTACATGGTTTGTCCGTGCAACTCCTCTTACAGTTTTTATGCTACGACGTTTTTATTTTTGTTAAATGTGTTAAACATTATAATTTGACAAATAATATATTTTCCATGTAGACTTAGTTTTCAATAATCTTGGACACAGTCAGAGTGAAGCGGGGGGTATTAGTCCCGCTATGCGGACAGTTCTAGTTGAATTTCATTTGTTGTGATTTAATGTATAATTCTAACATGACGTCCTTCTTTCGCTTTGGAAACAAACGAGCGATTTATCGATTAGGTGTAATCTCATTAGCACATGCGCCGGTGCATGTGACTGACTTTTCTGTCGTAAATGTACATGTTGATGAATTATCGGCTGCTCGAATTTGGCAGCATAAATTGTGTGCGACATTGTCCACAAACGTAAATATAAATTACCGTCTTCTAATCAAAGTATACTACCGTATTTGTACTCTTAGACATATCAGAATCAAAATAAATCATGGAAGCCAGAATGTGTTTTGAGTTTTAACATGGGTTGGCGGATATTAGTAAATTATATCCCTCACCTCTGGCTTGGGATAAAATACTAATATTAGCCAACCCATGTTAAAGCTCAAAACATATTCTGGCTTTCATGATTTAATGTATAATTATGACATTTTGAATTGAGTAACACAAACTTATATTTTAGTGTCGGGTGTCCTTTAATGCATTAAAGAAAAGTTTTCCTTCTGTGAATGGAGGTTTTCCATGAGAGAGCCCATTAGAGACAGGGTCACATGAAGCTTTCTCCCATGGCAAATATCCAATCAAGCATATCAATTTGTTTGATGTCACAGTTGTAAATTATAATAAATGTCATCAATGATTTGAGGTCACAGTGGACATCGTCTTTAAGAATGGCATGTTTTGTCTCCAGACCTATGTTTCTGTGGAGGTTTTACAGTCTTATTTTACAGAAGAAATAAGAACCTATTAATTTCCTGAATATTAAATTAAATATATATTTGAGGAAAGTTATGTTAAAGGCATACAGGCTGTCAGAATTTAATTTTTTTGTTTATATTAAAAGTTGCCAATATTCGATGTTTTATACTAATAAAATGTTCTGAACAAAAAGCCAGGTTTAAAAAATATGTTATAATGTCGTAATTAGTGAAAAGAATTTGAATATCTGTTTGTGGATTCACCATTAACACAACCTAATTATAAGTCGGTTGCAGTTCCAAAGTTTTCCGAACACTGATAACTACTATAAATAACTGAGAAAGCATGTTGCATGCAAATTCGTTAAAATTAATATAATTTAAGAAATATATCTATGAAATTGGACCCTGAGTAATCAGTTAATATTATACAGTTGACTCTCGTTATCTCGAATTCGATGGGACCATGGAAAAAATTCGAGTCAACCGTAGTTCGACTCAAGAGGAGCTACGAAAACCGAAGTGTAGTTTGTCTAATGACGAAAGGGAGACAAATCGAGTGAAATTTTGAAGAGCTAACACCAGCATCGCATGTCCCGATTCTCGGAACGATTTAAAATTTATTCAATGTTTTTGTTGCTTTTTTTTTCTCTGTTAAATTCTTTGAATCTTGTGGAACGACTGATAACTTCTAGATATCTTTTTTGTATGCATGATTATGTTTTTCAGCTGTTGCGTTGTCATTAAACTTCACCCATCATGACGTATTTTTCTTTGTGCAATATTTATAATAAATTGTGTGTTTTTATGATTCAATAAAGTGTAAAAAATTTCCCCTTTTATTACAACTGTTAATTAAGAGTAACAATTTTTTCAAATCTCTCAAAATCGAGAAATTATAATAAAAATTAATTTCCGACAATAGATAAAACACTTCCGTTGTGTACTTTTTATAATCATTGATGTATGCCGACCCAAACGCACTTATATATTATGAATCGATAATTTTTGATTGTACACATCTAACTTGTGTCATAATACCAAGCCAATTATTTAATTAATTTGACAGATTGTGAAATAAACATGTGAAATAGCCTAAGGTAAAAATGTCAAAGCGAATGACTGGATGATTCACCTGTGATCCGATTTTAATCCCAAGGTAATACACATGTTTTGACAGGTAAATTCGACTTAACGAATGTAAATAATATGGCTTTCTACATCTCAGGACCAAAACTTTTATTCGAGACAACCGAAATTTCGACTCATCCGAATTCGACTCAACAGGAGTCAAATTACATATATTTATACACAACGAAGTTCGGGACTTCGATAAAAATTTGACTCAACTGGAAATTCGAGTCAACCAAGTTCGAGACAATGAGAGTCAACTGTATAATGGTATTTAGTAAAAATGACACTTAAAAATCGGAAATATGTGATGAAATTAATAAAAACAAACCCAAGCTCTGCAAAGGGGCCCGATAATGGGAAAATTGTAAACAAATTGTATTGCATATTATTGACAACACTTGAGTTGTCTTGATTATATTTTTTTTCGAAAAAAACAGACATGAAGTTCATTATTTTAATCTCTAATTTAAAAGAGATATCACCTTGCGTTTTCTCCTGAATTTTTTATTTATTAAAAACTACGTTGCAATTCTACTGTCAAAATATGTTTCGGCCGTAAAAAGATACTAAATTATGCATACCGTATACGTGTTGAAAAATGGAGTAGGTCGGTATAACATCTTTTTTAAAAAATTACACAAAGCTTGCTGGATCCTCCTTTTTGTGTCATTTTCGTGTAGAATCCGTCAATATGTTTGTTTGTGCCATGTGCTTTTCCTTCCGCAAACAATTTCGCACATGTGCAAACGCTTTACCGAATAGGTTCGATGTGTAGGTCACAGAATATATGAATAATATGCGGGTAAACATTGAATGTTTTACTGGATGTAATTGTAAGAGAATCAAACAGCGGCATATTTCCTTTTTGTTCTAGGCTATTTACATATGATATTATGAAAAATGTCAACTGCAATTAGTATAAAACATTGAATATTGGCAACTTTTAATTTAAAAAAAAATTCAATTTTGACATCCTGTATGCCTTTAAACAGTAAAGATTTCATATTATTTTTGTAGGTGTAGCAACATATTTAAATTAAAACAATTGCTGGTATTTCTTTTCCTTAAGTAGAACTTTTTCATGTTTCCTTTATCAAATTGTCAATAATATTAAAAAAAAGAAAAAAAAAAAGAATTCAAATGTTCTTCTCATTATCATATCTATATATACAGTTGTAGATGAGCTAGAATATGCTTCTTCCTTGACGACAGATCCAAAGACAATAGAAAAGTTACTACAGAGACCTGGTTACCATGACTACGAGAGACTTGGTCTGAATAGTCTGTCAACATCACATCACAGTTCTGAACCAAAGTCAGAACAGTTCAGAGTATCTACAGTCAATGCTAACTTCTCAGTTTGTAGAAGGTATGGGGATTTATTTTGATTTTTTTTTTATAATACAGTCAAAACCTGTCTTAACGACCCCCTGTATTCAGCAACTTCCTGTCTTATCCGATCGTTTTCATTCCTCCCAATGAATTTTACTATATACTTTAACTGTATTCAATGACCCCCTGCCTTATGTGACTAACGACTGTCTTTTTTCCGCTGTTTGAAAGGTAAATCCTGTGTTAACCGACTTTCATAATTGCTGATATCTGTATGATCTACTGACAACATCTCACTCCCAAATAATAGATTTTTCATATTAAATGAAGTCACAATTAGCGTTATTGTGTAAGACCGCCATTTTTTACAGATAAGTTGTTCATGTGATGATTTATTATTGTTGTTTTGGTTTTTTTTGGTTTATTTCTTATTTATATTAAATATTTAAAATTGCTTACTATAGAAAATACCGTTTTAATCTTTCAGTTTTATAAATAAATAATCGTGATTTTGAAAATTATTGGATTATGAAGTACTGGTTCCCAGCATATATTTCTGTCAACATTCGTTTAACATGCGGTAACAGATCAAGGTAAACACATGCTGATTGTGTGATTAGGCTATTTATAGCTTTCAGCAACGTTTTGTACGGAGATATCATTCTTCTAATCATAAGGATTAATTCTAATTAAGATGACAATTAAGTAACTTTACAGTGTAGCTGTTGAAAGAAAGTAAAAAACTCGATCATTTAATATAATTATTCTTTTTTTTTTTTTTTATTAATTTCATCCACAAAGGATGGAAATATTTAAAGATATTAATTGAAAATATTTTTTATTTCATTTTTATACCTTTTTCTTGCCAGAATTTAAGCTCTATTCATGCATTTGTCCTCCACAAGAACAGGTTAAAAGTTCATGCGGATTATATATCTGAACTAGGTTTTTCCTCTCGAGATTTTGGGAGCAAATATCATAACCTCTATTCAACGACTCCCTGTCTTATGCGACCTTTTTTCAGAACTCCCTTCAATGGTCGCTATAGACAAGTTTGACTGTATCTTGATTTTACATGTCCAATATTTTATTTTATTATATAGTAATAAATATTTTCCTATTAATTTCAATGGAAAATAATCGTGCAATATATCCTTGTATTTGCACGCTAAGTGAAAACACTGATAAAATGTATATTGCACTAGTTCAAATATGAATATTTGAAGTAATTCAATATTCCACTTAAATATAATAAAATACACAATATTTATATAAAAAATGGTTTTGGCATAAAATATTTATTACTATATAATAAAAGGGTTATTGCATGAATATTGGTGAATATTGTCCCTTGCAATATATCATATTGCATTCACAAGCTTGTGCAATATGATATACTGCTTTGGACAATATTCATAAAACTTTTAGAATGTTAGAATTTAAAAATACAAGAGAAAGTGTTATTAGAGAATGTAATATTCGATAAAAATTCCCAGCAAATTTCTACTCTTATTTATATGCTAATGTTTAGAAATAGTGTTAAGAGCTCTTCTTTGATACAAGATTCTTAATGTTCAGAAAGAAAGAAAAATGTATAAAGTTGATTTAAATGTTACAGTTACCCAGCATTACTTGTAGTACCTCTAAGTATAAAGTTGATTTGAATGTTACAGTTACCTAGCATTACTTGTAGTACCTCTTAAGTATAAAGTTGATTTGAATGTTACAGTTACCCAGCATTACTTGTAGTACCTCTAAGTGTAACAGATGACAGCATTACAAAATTAGCTCGTACACACAGACAGTACAGATTTCCTGTTATAACATGGCGACATTCAAGGACCAAAGCTTTACTGATAAGAGCTAGTGGTTTCCATACTAGAGGACTGATGGGGATGCTGAAACATGATACAACATCAGGTATGTAGTGTGCTTTCTGTTCTTACCAATCACCAGGGATTACCCTTGAAAGGCTCATCAACATAAATTGGAAGGGGCCCTTAGATCGGGTGTCTTTTAGACATTTAGAAGCCTTTCAGATCACTCCCAGAACTCATTATTTGCTAATTTTATGGGTAAAATGTATGAAATTCACCAAGTGTTGTGACATAAAGATTCATGAACAATGAATTCATCACCAAAATAATGAGTTTTATTTCAATGCATGTATGACTCAAATTGAAAGTTTATTTCTTTGCTTAAAATGAGCAGTGAGCTGAAAAATGGATAATGGTCATCACTGTTAATATGCCTCATCAAGGTGCTAGTACGGAAGATATTAGTGCCTTCGGTGAAAAACGTTTTTACAACTGCCTTTGACACACACACATATATATATACACGATATAGAGCAGAAAATGTCTTCGGAAGTCTAATCTCTATGAGATTAATTTACACTGCAGAACATTTTGTTTGTTTTCGTCGTACCTAAGCCAGTGGTACTGAAGACTCTGTCACCATTGCCGAAATGTCTTTGTGAACGTCGCCTCTGATTGCTCATCAGTACTTCCTCTTGCTCCTGTTCATTTGTTGTGGTTATAAATGATGTCATTTGTCTTTAATTTTCTGCTAGTTCTATTTTTTGGTGGCCCTGGAATTTTAGAAAGCATTTAAAACAAAATCAGTTATGGTCATGTGAATGCAGAATCATGATTCTGACGGCTTTTATAATGTTTAACTCTTTCCCACTTATAAGCGTCTCTGGACGCCTCCCCCGTATTTCCACAGAAGCGCCTCTCGACGTCTCCATATCATTTCCGCACAAGCGACTATGGACGCTTTGTTTACATTTCTGCATAAGCGCCTCTAGACGACCCTCTATTATTAGTGCGTATCGAAACGAGGTTGTACCCTCGTTTTGGACAGGGAATCCCATTATGAAAGAATTATCATTGGACAATCCAGGAAAACCAAATTTACGTCAGAAATTGGAATGTTCTTTGTTTTATGAATGAAAAATACAGCGTGGTTGATATTGTAAACAAACATGGCGGCATTGCCTACAAACGATCAAATACTGGATAGATATTTTCAATCTGATGACGACGATAGCGATTTTGAAGGGTTTTCAGATGTAGACATCCCTAATGCTCTGGATAGCAGTGAGGATGAACAAGGAGACGATGACAGCAAGTCGGAAAATGACGATGAAATATGAGCAGACTGATTTCGAAATGTGGAAGTTCACGACTTCACAGAACGTACAGGACCTGTGTTTTCAGACAGTTTTAATGTGGAAACTGCTTCTCCAAATGATTCCTTTGACTTAATGTTTAATCCAGACATGATTGGAAACATAGTGTGTAACACAAATAATTATGCACGTTGGAAAATGGACCGAAAGGAGAGGGGATCCATTATGGTATGAAATTACTGACAATGAACTTCGTGCGTATTTGGGAGTAAACATCTTCATGGGAATTAACGAATTGCCTGTGCAAGGATTGATGCCACTTCTCTTATCATCGGGAACAAAATAATTGACAACAAAGTACATAAATTGCAAAATATTGATTGTTAAAGTACATTTTTTCATAATATCATCTTGAAATTTTATTATTTGGATGAGATTGGAGGAAACATAGCAAATATTTAATTGGAATTTTTTATACCATTGGAAAGGTAATTTTATAACAAAAATAAATATATATACTTTACTATGGTTTTTTAAATTAATTAAGCCACAAATTAAGATAATCTGAGTGTACCCTTGGTTGATATCTATTTTGTTGAAATTCTCTGAGGAAATGATGCAGCTGATTTTCTTATCAGCTGTGGAGACTGATCATGTTATCAGTAATTCTACTGTGGCTAAAAATACACAGTTATAGCAGTTGTTCTGAGGGGTAAAGAGTTAACTTTATTAAAACTATATTTCAAATTTTACGCAATGATGATTGATGTAATAGACAATATAAACAAGTTCAATTTAGCAACTGTGTTTATAAGTATCAAATGTTTGTACAAAAAACAGGACAAGTAGGATTTTGTCCGGACAAGTAACTTTTTTCAGATGACTTGCCCGGGGACAAGTAGAACATTTCAGTATTTCCACACCCCTGCGATGTTTGCAATATGAATCCTTTCGTATATTGGTCACGATTAAAAATCTAAAATCTAAAAAGATTTTGTTGTACTCCTATTTTCATAGAATTCCTTTGAAACGATCATATTGAATCCCCCTCCCCCTCTTTCTTACAGACAAAAAAAAAGAGGAACAAATTCACGAATTTTGTGTGTACATTATTTCCCGCTTCCCGAAAGGGTGTATAAGAGAATAGTTGCCTTTTGAAATCTTTTAATCAAATAATTCAAATACACAGATTGGATCATACACACACGATTAAATATAGCTGTATAAATGAAATTGATCAGGTAACCTGACCCTCTTAAATACATGGACTTTCCTGTAATCAGTCAACCCGTGTTAAGCCACGCCCAACCAGTTGAAAAAAATAGAGTAATACTTCCTGCTTAAAACTTCAAAATTAAAACGTAAATCTTTCAACAATAATTGATCACATTGAGACATTTATATTATTTATTATTATATGCAAATCGTCTTTTGTTATATGTTTATTTTTAACATCACAGGCAACCAATCAGTATTTACAGAAAGGTCAACCTGGGTGTAGGCTGCGGAACCGTAGCTCTTATGGTCCTTGGCCAGTTTTCTGATATTTTTCTATGGTCCGCAAATATAAACAAAAAACAAAGACCTAAAGAGCTATGATTCCGTAGCTACCCTGGTGTTGAATTGTAAAAGTTTGTAAAACCTTTTCCCATATTTTTTTTTGTTTTTTTTGTTCAGTTTTCACAGACACTGTAACGCTTGCTCATTTATTGTTATTATTGGAGTCTTTATTGTCTGTAATGTCATTCTTTGTCTTCCCTTTTTTGTCGTTTACACTGAATAAATCGGTAATTTGGTGCACGGTTTCACTTTGACACATGCATAATTAATGGAGGACATGAAAGGGTAATGCAAGTGAATGTCGTGCATTAAACATTAAATAAAACTTTAAAGCACCTATTAGACATAAATTTAAGTCAGTCACTTAAATGTTTTTGACAACTATAATTTTATACACAAAACTAAAAGTAGGAAAATTTAGCACACTTAATTTTTTCCGAGTTCTCTTTGGCTTTTATTTGCTAAATTTAATTTTTACTTGCATTTAGCAAGTATTTCCCATGAAATTCTATCCCTGATTTCATATTTTAGTAACATTAATGGAAAAACATATTCATGGTAAAGTACAGTGACTGGGTAATTTGTATTATTGGTAAAGTGAAAGTAACAGTGCCACCTATTGTCTACGATATTTAACGTAATTTAAAAAAATATGATTTTAATGTTTCTGACTAATGATATTAAATACTGAAAGTATAAATTGCATGCATTTAAAAAAAAATTCAATTTTGAGACATAAATGAAAAAAAAAAATCCATTCAAATTTTCTGTCATTGAAGATGCTTACCTTCAAGGACTTGAGGGGGCCTGGGTGGCTCAATGAGTTAGGTCGCTGGATCTAACAATTCATACAAGCCTATCGCCAATACAGCGTGGGTTCGCGCCCGGCTTTGTAAATTACAAAAAAAGGTGCACTCGACTCGCAACCGCAAGTGATAGTTTACCAGTTGCTTGCCCATGGTCGGTTGTTCTCTCCGGGTACTCCGGCTTCCTCCACCACTAAAACTGGTTGCCATGATATAGCTGAAATATTGTTGAAAGTGGCATCAAACACCAAAAATCAAATCAATCGGGGACTTGCTCCCCGCCACAAAATTTGCCCCACTGAATTTTTGTTTGTCATAATTATATATAGCCACTTGACAATCACAAGGGAGGACGCCATTACTTGCCCTTCCTCGCTTCAACTTGTTCTATATTTATTTTCAGTTTCTTACGTTATCGCTTGTACATATCTTTTAAATAATACATTTTGCAATGATTTGCCACATAATTTATCCTTTGTTAAAATAATTCGTCTGTGCCAAAAACATTTTGACAAACTAGCTTGAACAGCATTTTAGAAGAATTTTTTCTATTTAAATTTTGCACAATTTTGACTAGCCAGAACCAATTTTCGCTAGACAGGGGCTAGTGGTTTTTGGCACAGACTGGGTCAACATGTTTGGAAACTTTCGGCACCTTTCATAGGTGATAACATATTGGGCTGGATTGAAATTTTAAAGCGAGATGCATGATAATGTCTTTTTCAGTATTTATATAGATGCATGTATTATTGCAGATGCCTGAACCTGAAACAACCATGGATGAAGGAGAGACTGAAACATTTGCCTTCCAAGCAGAAATTGCTCAGTTGATGAGTCTGATTATCAACACATTCTACTCCAACAAAGAAATCTTTTTGAGAGAATTGATATCTAACGCCTCTGATGCATTAGATAAGATCAGATACGAGAGTCTAACTGATCCTTCCAAGTTGGACTCCGGTAAAGATTTAGAGATTAGAATTATCCCTGACAAAAACAACAACACACTGACCATTATTGACACAGGAATTGGTATGACCAAAGCTGACCTTGTCAACAACTTGGGTACCATTGCCAAGTCAGGTACTAAAGCCTTCATGGAAGCTTTACAAGCTGGAGCTGACATATCTATGATAGGTCAGTTTGGCGTAGGTTTCTATTCTGCTTACCTGATAGCTGACAAGGTTATAGTACAGACCAAACACAATGATGATGAGGAATACATCTGGGAATCTGCAGCTGGTGGATCATTCACAGTTAGAACTGCAACAGGTATGACAGTTTATTTGTTATCCATTGACTTGATGTATTACTGTAAAATTATATCAGGGGTATTGAAGAACAAGTGCATTGGATTTGTTGCCTACATACAGTCCCCTGTCTGACATTCGGTCACTGTGTTAGCGCTAAGCGGTCGCCAAATGCTAATCCAACTTGGAAGTGGTGAGAAGATTTTCATTCCCGTTAGCCACAGTGGCGAAAAAATATAAAGAAAAGTAATATTAAAGTCATACGGAAATTCAGTGCGGTTATGTAGTCTTTCCGGAATTCTCGCGATAATGATTGGTTTAGCTTTTGATTCCGGGATTTGTAGGTCCGTGTCCGAAATTGATTTATAAAATATAGTTTTTTGACCTGGTTCCTCTTCTCGATCAGTTATTTTCCTTCGACTCTCGATCAACTATTTTCCAGTTTAATTGATTGACATTGGGGGAAAAGGCATGGCAAAGCCACTTTTAACCAAACGATCTTTTGATTTATTTATTTCTCATTTCTTTGACATAAAATCTTAGTTCTCACATTTAATATGTTCATATATGCCAATATTTGCCATTCAAAATTTGTTGGTCAGATAGTCTTGTAGGTTTGAACGGGAGAAACGATCACATGCGAAGGAGAAAACTGCCTCGATATTCTCCTCTCCAACATAGTACTCACAAAATTCAACATCTTTGAATAGTTCTAGAATTTCCCTTCCACCAGATCATCATCTTATCCTCCTCGATTTTGCTGTAATAATGTTAACTGCAGTTACATGCAACATGCATATTTCATGATCGGTCACAACAGAGATTCTGAAGTTTGTACAGCCTGAGATAAACTTATTCTGGTTTTTCAAATTTTGAGAAAAATTAGCATCGCCGTCATTGTCATAATGCTCGATACTAAAAGCACATGTCGTGCTGTTTTTATGTTGTCATACTTGAGCCAGGGTCTTTTGCTTCGACGGTCGTTAAATTTTCTGTCTCTATTTTCTTTCCAAAAGGGTTTCCTGGGATTACTTCAAGGTAAAAATGAGTTTTGGAAATTGTGGTTGTTTTTTTTTAGCTCGCCTTGGCAAAGTGAGCTTTTCCCATCACTTGGCATCTGTCGTCTGTTAACTTTTCACATTTTAATCTTCTCTGAAAGAAACCTCTCGGCCAAATGAACTGAAACTTGGTAGAAAGCATCTATGGAAGGTCCTCTCTAAAGATTGCTAATTTTGTTCTGGTCTATGAACAAACATGGCCGCCACAGGCAATTCTTGTTTCTGATTGGCCAATTTAAAAAAAATCTTCTCTGAAACTGCTTGACCAAATGAACCGAAACTTGGTAGGAAGCATCTATGGAAGATCATCTATAAAGATTGCTCATTTCGTCCCAATCAGTTAACAAACATGGCAACAACAGGCAATTCTTGTTTCTGATTGGTTCATTTCTAAAAAAAAAAAAAAAAATCTTCTCCGTTGTAGTAAACTGTTAAAAAGAGAGATAACTCATGCCCGTAACCTGTTAAAAGAAAGATAACTCTTGCCATTATCTCCCTTAGAAATTAACTAATGCTGATATAGTGTAACATGTTTATACTATACATTACATGTAAGTATTCACATTTTAATATTCTTTTTAGCTCACCTTGCCAAAGGCAATGTGGGATTTTGGCATCACTTAGCATCCATCGTTTGTTGTCTGTTAACTTTTCACATTTTAATCTTCTCCTCTGAAACCCATCAGCCAAAATGAACTGAGACTTTGTAGGAAGCATCTATGGAAGGTTCTCTCTAAAAAGTGCTCATTTTGTTGATCGACCATTGTCAAACATGTCCACCACAGGCAATTCTTGTTACTGATTGGCCAATTTAAAAATAAAATCTCCTCTGAAACCGCTTGGCCAAATTGACAGAAACTTGGTAGGAAGCATCTATGGAATGTCCTTTCGACTATGAAGACTGCTCATTTCGTTAACAAATATGTCCACCCACCACAGGCAATTCTTGTTTCCGATTGGTCGATATCTAAAAAATCTTCTCTGAAACTGCCTAGTCAAATGAACGGAAACTTGGTAGGAAACATCTAGTCTACATGTGTGGAAGGTTTGTATTAAGTTTCCTCAAAGCAGAATGAAAGGTGAGCGACACAGTCTCAGTGGGCTGAGCCTCTAGTTTAATTTTCGGTTCGATCTCGCATGCTCCGCATCTGATAACTCGCAAAGCTGGACAAGATGAAAAGAACGGCGGAATGACATCCAATTTTGAAGGTCTGGATCGTCTGACCGACAATATTTTGGCACAGATTAACCTAGTCATAAAAACTATTTGAAGTGACTGCATCTACTGTTTTTCTGAAGAATTTGTTGTACAATTAGTATTTTTTTATTAGACATATCAAAAGAAAAGATAAACAAGCTAATTTTAGTTATACATTATTTTAGGCGACGAACCCATTGGTAGAGGTACAAAAATCACATTATATATAAAAGAAGACCAGGCAGAATACATTGAAGAGAAAAGAATCAAAGAAGTCGTTAAAAAACACAGTCAGTTTATTGGATATCCAATTAAATTGTTGGTAGAGAAGGAGCGTGATAAGGAGGTTTCTGATGATGAAGAAGATGAAAAGAAAGAAGATGAAGACGAAGAAAAGAAGGTACAAATAGTGGTGGTGATTGATAGTAAATTCACAATAGGGCGACTTCCCTTCTCGTGCGGGCCATAATAAATTGTTTGCCACGGGAGCTTAGAACATTTTTGTACAATGTTGCTGATCTTTGGCTTGAAACAGTAACTAAGTTTTCTCCACGAACTATGATTGACAGACTTTCTTGGAAGTTCTAAGGCTAAAGACGTAATGGTCACTACACAAAATTGAGCACCGCCCACTGACCTGTAATTTTCTGTCTGCATCGTTTCGTAACTGCGTTTATCTATCGTCGGAATCGTTATTTTTATGAATGAAATTTTCACTGAGTAAAGTGTGTTAATCTTATTATCTAGATTTCCATATATGGCTCTGCATTGTTATTTTTAGGATTGATTTTATCCAATCATAGGTCGTCAAATAAATGCAACATCATACAAAATAAAAATTTTCCCGAACACAAGCTACATGAAAAAAGGGTACCTACATGTACAGAAATTTTTATTTTGGTTCAAATATATGTACAAATTATCAACATATTGGATAGTAATTAGAATTTCTAATTGCCAAGACTGCATCTGGACTTCATTTCCACTATCAGTTAAATTTTTTTCTAATGTTGCTTTGAAAATTTTAATCATTCTATGAAATAAATAAATTTGAATTTAGGATGATAAACCAAAAGTAGAAGACTTGGAGGAGGATGATGATGAAGACAAAAACAAAGACAAGAAAAAGAAAAAAAAAATTAAAGAAAAGTACACGGAGGATGAAGAATTGAACAAAACAAAGCCAATCTGGACCAGAAATCCTGATGATATTACAAAGGAAGATTATGGAGAATTCTACAAATCTCTCACCAATGATTGGGAAGATCATTTAGCAGTCAAGGTTAGTGTTTGTATATATATATATATATATATGCACAACCGAAAAACTTAACAAAAGAACAAGGTTAACCTATTTTGTGAACATTAAAAAAGCTGTCTAGTCATAGATTTAAAAAGAATTCAATTTCTGGAAAATATGTCCAATATGAGAGACTGCAAAGTGCATTGCTAAAGTGAAAGTATTGCTATTATTACCAGTGGCTAGTTTCAACTTTTTATATGTGATACACTACTACAAATTCATATTTAATTACTTCAATTCCATTTATGAAAAACAACACAACCATTATTTAAACATCACTCCATGTCATGCTAAGAGTCGTCTATTTGGGTTCTGTTGTCATGATATTGTTTTATGCATTTACTTCAGTTAAAATAATGATAGTGGGTCAGCTAGGCCCCGGTCTCTGGACTTTTGCTCCCTATTTCTCAAATTGTCATGAAGAACTGTATAAAAATTAGTTTAATTATTAAAGAATGTCCTGAAGATTTCAAAGTCTAGCTGTAACACTAGATAGTAAAAAAAAGTAGAAAACATTTTGAACGATTTAATAATGATTTGAAGTGTATAATGTGTTTTTTAAAATTGTCAGCTGGCTGTTTCTTGTAGACTGCTTTTTGTTTACTTGAGTGATGTTGGGAACATTGCTGAAGTAAACATTCAACTTAGCATGGATTTTACCAACCGTGCAAGAGGCATTTATGGTATTTACAACTACCTATGCAATCGGTGTCTATGTAATATATACTTTGGCAGGATGAAATTTAATGTGTGATCTAATAAAATTTTGCTATTTGGTCCAATGAAGTACAAGAAAACAACAATATGGAAATTAGATGGAAGTATTAAGTAATTGATTTTTTGTTTCAGCATTTTTCAGTAGAAGGACAACTCGAATTCAGAGCCTTGCTGTTTGTTCCTAAAAGGGCTCCATTTGATATGTTTGAAAACAAAAAGAAAAAAAACAACATAAAGTTGTATGTGAGGAGAGTTTTTATTATGGACAATTGTGAAGACTTGATCCCAGAGTATCTGAACTTTGTCAAAGGAGTTGTTGATTCAGAAGACTTGCCACTGAATATTTCAAGAGAAATGTTACAACAAAGTAAAATTCTCAAAGTCATCAGAAAGAATTTGGTGAAAAAATGTCTTGAATTGTTTGATGACATCGCTGAAAATAAAGACGATTACAAGAAATTTTATGAGCACTTTTCCAAGAATTTAAAGGTAGGTTTTGACACAACTTGACACGTATACCATGTATTACATCTGCTGTATACTATTCCTCTACTGATATGAATGATTTTGAAACTGGATTGCTAATGTCTAGCTAAAATGATAACTATAGTGTGTCATCTGATTTAAGTTCAGATCACTTTAAAATGTTCTTTTCATTAGACTAGTGATTTTTAATATCAACCTGCTAGTCTTGAATCATGAGCTACTTTGGAACTGAGGGTGATAAATTGTGCATAAAAAGTTTACCTTAAGTTCAATATGTTGACTCAAACAAGTCTTTAGGAGAAATATTTACAACTGTTCAGGGATCATTGATTTTATTGATTGCAGGCTGTCAAGTGTCCTATATTTTCCTTTTTTTCACCACTTCCTATATTTTCCTGTATTTAAGGGCTAAGATTCCTGTATTTTCCTATATTCCAGTACAAAAAAGAAAAAAAAGAATGGATAATGAAAACAGTGAAAGCTGTGGATTAAGTTCTTGATATTGGTTGTTTGTAACAGTAATGGGGAATATGAAAAACAAAGTGTAAATTTAATGTATATTTCAATGGAAAGGATGTGTATACAAATGTACATATATCTTTAGTGTTTTTGATGTTTTCAATATTCAAAGTTATTCACAAGCAACCAAATCTGTATCATTGAACTGACAACATGCAGCAATAGTAGAATATGTTATGTTGAAGTTAGTTAGCAATGTGCCTCCTTCAGAAATAAGAGCTGGCATTTGGATGTACATGTACCTGTCAAAACAGTGTATTGTTTTACATACATTTCCAACACACTGTATAAGTATATATATACTTAGCTACTTTTGCAACAGTACTTTTCATGTACAAATTACAATTAAAATATAGTACTTTTATTGTACCATAAATTTATATTACTATTCTTGTACTACTTATATATTGTACAATATTTGTACTACATGTAAAACCTTTTTGTACTTTTATTGTACTATAATTGTACTACTAATATGTATTATACAATGTGTCAGTGTTAATATATAAGTAGTACACTCATAGTACAAATTAGAAGTACAAGAATAGTACTATAAATTGATGGTACAATAAAAGTACTGTATTTTAATTGTACATAAAAAGTACTATTAAGAAAGTAGCTGTGTACAAGTATTTCTGAAGATCAGCTGTTATTTCTAAAGGAACATATTTTAAACATGTATGTTTTTCGTGTCATCATTTGTATACTGGTCTTTTTAATTAAAATGGGGAGATCTAGGGTTGGCTATAAGGGGAGGTGGAGGCCAACTTTTAGTTAAAAATTAAAAAATGATTGTCTGTTACAGTAATAATAAGATATTCATTCATTAAAATGTCAGTAAATAATGTTTTGATGTAACATGTATGTGTATAATTGCCTCTTCAGATGATTTATTTCTCCTGTATTTGAAAACAGAAATTCCTATATTTTTTCAACTTTCCTATATATATTTTTCGTGAAAAGTTGCTTGGCAGCCTGTGATTGGCATATTTACTACAGTACAATCTGTATATCAAGGACACTCAAGGGAACATAAAAATGTGTCATTTTTGAACAGTTGTATATTGTTCCATTTCAGTTGTGTAAATAAATAATGTGTAGTTGTATTTCAAGACATTCTGCATAGTGAACAGGTATATGCATTCAAATAACCACGGTAGAGTTGTCTATATATTTATTTCATTCTGCAACATCCATTTTGAAAAATTTGAAATAAGAATACATATAATTATTCTTTATTTATAGCTTGGTATTCATGAAGATTCAACAAACAGGAAGAAAATAGCAGAATACATGAGATTTTACACTTCCAGTTCTGGGGAGGAAATGGCTTCACTGAAAGAATATGTCTCCAGAATGAAAGAAAACCAGAAAGTGATTTACTATATAACAGGTAAGTTTTTATCTCATTTGCAACTAAAACTACATACCAGTATTAAGCTTTGAAGTAGCAGGACAATTTGTAGAAGTAGTAGAAGTGGACTTGCAACTCAATTCTCGATCCACCTTCAGCAAGGTGACCTCTACAGCTAGTCAGAAACTAGTAATGTAATATTTTATTTTGTGTAGAACAAATTCCAAAGTCCCTTTGCACTAGTAAAATATGAGAGGTATATACAAAATACGTACATTGTTTGAAAATATAAAATTTGTTTGTACAAGCTTTAGAAACGGGTGGAAAAGTGAGTCTTTTGCAAGCTTTTCGGGCCTGTTTCGCAGGGAGTGTAAAATAATTTTATATTTACCTACAATGTACCTATATTGTGTTAATATCCTACAATGTCAACAAGTCCATAACAACTGCCAAGGTGTCTGAAAATAGCTGAAACGAGAGTTGTTCTTATCGTTTTCAATGGTTTTCTCTGTGAAGTCGGTGCTTATACTGTTACTGTTTCTTTCTGTCGCTCTGCATGAATCAAAAGATTTATTAGGTCCACGATTATATGACACTGAAGTTGATTTCACCCCCTTTATCAGTACTCAAAATCACACAATTGTAGGATAAAAGTAAATATCAATCACAAATCAAATGTTAGCTTTGTTATATCTTTCAATAATTATTGACAATTACAGGGGAAAGCAGAGAGGTGGTACAAAGCTCTGCATTTGTTGAGAGGCTTAGGAAAAGTGGATTGGAAGTGATTTACATGGTCGATCCTATTGACGAATATGCTGTACAACAGTTAAAGGAATATGATGGAAAGAATTTGGTCAGTGTAACCAAAGAAGGTCTTGAACTTCCAGAGGATGAAGCAGAGAAGAAAAAGTTTGAGGAAGATAAAGCTGCATTTGAAGGATTGTGCAAAATAATGAAAGACATACTCGACAAGAAAGTGGAAAAGGTAACTGAATTTGTCCAATGTCATTCATGCTAATTTTTCAGTAATACTAATTTGAGGCCAAAAATAAAAAATAAGTAGGATTCCGTGACACAATGGACTGTGCAAATAGGTTGCAACTTCATTTAGGGGAAAGGAGGGGGTGTTCAATACAGACGAGCAAATTTTGAAAAATTTGATCGGAAGATCTGGCGATACAAACATTTTTTTTAAAGATGGCTGGAAGTACACACTGAATTCAGGCACAGAAATTAACTTTTATATCCACAAGCAAATTGTGTGAATTTTGTAAATCTTTGAAGCATATTTTTTTTTCTGTGAGCATTTCAAAAATATAATAATGATAAACTCTAATCAAAGTTTGTTTAAGTAAATTTACAGAAGAAAGATGTTGATAGAACAGATTGAAATACACATATTATGTTGTCAGTAGGCCTATTTTTACTTTTAAAATAGTTCAAAATCATTTCGGGTCGTGACACCCATTTACCGGATGTTGTGGTATTCATCAAGGTTCTTGTGCGTGTTAAACTATTTTCCTCCAATTACGGAGCACCGTTGCAATTGCTAATAAAAACTCCAGAGAGGCTCCGATGTTTGAACTGGGTTTCGGTCACGATTGAGATACGGTATCAGTATCGTTTGCTAATAAATGAAAGGGAACATGTTTTTTTTGTCAATTGTCGATGTTTCTGCTTCATTTAAATGAAAGAGAACATGTTTTTTTTGTCAATTCTCGATCTTTCTGCTTCATTCAATGTACTGAAAATAACATACACGCAATATTTTGCTTCCACTACATATTTTTTAGAGGCAAAATCGGAAAAGTACACGCAAAATGCGTCTTAGCGTCCGTTAATTTCGGACCCTGTGAATTGAGCATATATACCAGGGGGGTTTCATTAATTTCACTTGGCAGTTTTTAGCTGATCCAATGCATAATAGATTTCAAAAATTAGAAATCAAAAGATATTTCAGTGATTGGTTTGACTTGCAAAGGTCAGTGTCAGGCTTATTGGAGAAGGTAAAACGAGTAGTCTTTTGGATAAATGTTATGCTATATACATCAAATTTTATACTGAAGATGAAATGTTGTTGTTTTTTTCAGGTTACTGTATCCAACAGATTAGTTATTTCCCCTTGCTGTATAGTTACAAGTCAGTATGGTTGGTCAGCTAACATGGAAAGAATCATGAAGGCTCAGGCTTTAAGAGATACTAGTACCATGGGATATATGGCAGCCAAAAAACATTTGGAAATTAACCCAGATCATGCAATCATTAAATCCTTGAAAGAGAAGTCAGATGCTGATAAAAATGACAAAGCTGTGAAAGACTTAGTGTTATTGTTATATGAAACATCATTGTTAGCATCAGGCTTTTCATTGGAAGAACCGGGACTTCATGCAAACAGAATTCACAGAATGATCAAACTTGGTTTAGGTATGTTAGCCTTTATCTCAAAAACAAGACATACATTAGCTTTGTATATTATGTGAACTATTTGACAAATTAAAATGAAAAATATTCTCTGATTTAAGTCAAATTTCAATTACATTTGCATTGAAGGGGCATTGTGAAAATATACCCTATATTATAAAAAGAAAGAGCACATACCATATCCTTTGTTCGTGTTTGTCTAATCTTTGCAAAAATGCTCAATAAAATTTCGCAACTAACGTACATTTAAAAAAATTGTGCTTACAGCTATCAGTCTTTGTGCTAACCCACTTGCCCGAAGACAGGGACAAGTAAAACTGGATTCGGATAAGTGAAAATTATGAAAAAATTTATTTGAAAAATATATATATATATATATATATATAAAAAAATCTATATTTGTGCTATATATATATATATATATATGAATTCAATCAGCTTATATCAAATGTTTGCTGCCAGTAAATTCTGATTACTGCTCGCAACATCTGGTAAAATCTTGATATCTGCACTTGCTAATCCACATCGATCAAATATTTACCAAACACAAGCATGATTGCTACACCTACATTTGCATGTAATACATTCAAACATCACCTTACAAGTTGCATATTCATTACCAATCCGAATGCTCAAATTTATCAAAATTGGAAAATTATTTTTTAGGAATTGATGAGGAAGACGCACCAGTAGAAACAACAACAACAGAAGAGATGCCACCACTGGAAGGAGATGAAGATGACGCATCACGCATGGAAGAAGTTGATTGATCAAGAAATAACTTTTAAATATCCCATCGTTCTTACATTACGCCATTCATAAGCAAGATTCCACAAGATCATCATGTGTTGACATTTAAGCCATTAAAAGCTCAAATTGGATATTGTGTAACAACATATTCTTGTTTGTTAGTGTTCGTAGTTTTTATGTTTTGTCACAATTTGGAAAGAAAGTTATTTTTTTTGTCTGTGATCTACATCCTCATTGGTTTTCATCTTTTATACAAAAAAGTTAATAAATCCTAAAAAAATTGTTATCTGTATTTCTTTACTGCACACCTATGAAAAAGAAATTATTCAGATTTGATCGATGAGATCAAACAGCATTGGTGGTGTAATGGTTAGCATGCTTGCCTTGTGTGCAGTAGATCGTGGGTTCTAGCAACGATCGGGTCAAACCAAAGACTATAAAATTGGCATTTGTTGCTTCTCCACTAAGCACACAGCATTAAGGAGAAAGAGCAAAGACGGGTTGGCTCAGAATCAGGATAATGTGTCATAGTTGGGCGACATTTCTATCTGCGGACTGTTGTTTCAGCACTATAAACATCCAACTAAGCCTGATGATGGTCTAGTACATACTACAAAGCGGACCTCATCATCATTTCATTGAAAATTAACTTGTTCTTGTCGTGATGTAGCTGGAAAATTGCTCAGTTGGCGTTGAACAATACTCGCTCACTCGGTGAGATCAAACAATATTTGTATAATCATATTTGAGTGAAGAGTAATTGGACCCAAAAAAAATTTGTTTGGAGTTTTCTCTGACCCGATTTCAATACCACTTTAGTTATTTCTGGTTTAGCATGTCGATCATCATGCTTGTTTAATATTGAACAATTCATTTTGTGAATACTGCACATAAAATACATGAACTTGTGAATGTTAGATACTTTTTATACAAATGCGTTGATAATTGATATTTATTTTATTCAACCACAAAGTTTGTAGTAGCTACTTCTGGTATTGCCTCCAAAGAATACAGCATTGTGGGAAATTAATATTTCTGGGTGACACGTAGACATGTTATTTATGATGTTTATCTGTCATTAGAACAAAATGGATTTAAAGGTATAAAAAAGTAATCCCAAGCTTCAAGACATGAAACCTAAACACATTGTTTTTTTCAATTGAATTTGTATTTCCTGCTTTTAAGCATACAATATTAAAGAATAAGAGCAAAGACTTGTCAGGAAAAAAAGATCTGTTTGCTATGACAAATTCTCTGTATTTTATAAGGATTTCCGTACTACGGGTGTTGGTGTTCAAATTCCGGTCATGTGTTGTAATCCAGAAAAAAAATCTGCAGTTTTCCAGAAATATTGTTTGCCAAAACGATTGAATTTCACTATATTGTTGGCAACAAAAACGTCGAATTGACCTCGACTAATATTTTTGCTTTAGGAATGTCAAGACTTCATCTCCATTGGTAAAACAAATCATTTGCTTAGAGGAATGTTAAGAAAGGTGTCTTGCATATTAAAACTTCTCTTAGTTGTTGCGATTCAATAGAAGTTTGTGAAAATCTTTGGTCAGTACAAAGGAAGATGCAGAGTACAATTAATGTAAAAACGAAAAAAATCCATTGGCAATATTGATTTGTCGATCAATCCACCTGAATATCTTGTTGCACTCCTTTTCCATAGATATTCCAACAAATGTCGGATAAAATTGACTTCACCTTTCCAAAGGTACTCGTCGATGCTGGTGGATTGTTTTTCGGAGAGAAACTGAAAGCACAATCTAGGAATAACAAGTCTACAATTTAATGAAAATAAAATCGAATGCCATCAGATGAAAAATTACCACGGGTTGGGTAATCCCTTGCATAAATTTTGACTAAGAGTAATGACAGCTACGAGTGTTGGAAGGTTTTGCATGACCTTCTTCATGAGTTGTATTGGTAGAATTATTGAGACTATGAGGACCTATAGTGAAATTAGGGTAAAAGCCATCTACTTTTTATGTAAATTTGTAAATAAGAAAAATCTTCACGAAAGCGGTCCATTTTATATTGGCCAAATGAACAAACTTGGTAGGAAGCATCTATGGAAGGTCCTCTATATAGATTGCACATTTCGTCCTGATTCGTTAACAAACATGGCTGCCACAGGCAATTTTTTTTTCTGATTGGTCAATTTCTAAAAATTCTTCTCTGAAACCGCTTGGCCAAATGAACTGAAATTTGGTACATTGTAGGAAGGTCCTCTAAAGTTTGCTCATATCGTCCCGATTCATTAACAAACATGGCCGCCACAGGAAATTCTTGTTTCTGATTGGTCGATTTCTAAAAATCTTCTCCGAAACCGCTTGGCCAAATGAAACGAAACATGGTAGGCGTATATTTTCAAGGTTTTGCTGTATTTCCTATATTTGTCTAAAAATTCCTATATTTCATCCCAAAATCCTATATTTTTCCAAAACTGAGAAAAAAAGTTGAATCTTTTATTTTGAACAGAAATTTCATATAAACATGACAAAGGCTGTACATGTACAAGAATATTATTATTAATGTTGATACTTCTATAGTTTTAGCTGATTTTGTATAGCAACAGATGCATTCATGTGACTTATTGTCTCCTGACGCTTCGTCGAAGGGGACTATAGAAATGGGTATCGTCCGTCCGTCCGTCCGTGTGCTTTTTAGTTTCCAGATGATAACTTGTGAATGAAAAGTCAGATTGAAGCTAGGTTTGGTATGTAAGTGTATCTTATGAATATCTAGGTCAAGTTCGATAATGAC
>MJUT01049178.1:78042-92787 GCA_002080005.1 Gigantidas platifrons | reverse complement strand
AGTCAGATTGAAACTAGGTTTGGTATGTAATTGTATCTCATGAATATCTAGGTCAAGTTCGATAATGATGATTTTTTGACAAATCTAACCAGAGTTACTCCCCCTTTTTTACTTCAAAATGGTCCTTGGATGGTCCCCTTTCAGAATTATGAGTGATACAGGCTCACCTGACCCTCTAGTTTACAGTAGTTTCAAAATTTAATCTTACGATATAACCTTGGCGTCGGGGGACCAGTGGCCAACGGCCTTTTATTTATAGTTGAATTTTCTTTAAATTCCCATGATTGTGTATTTCTTTCAGTATTATAGTCTTTTGTGGTAAATGTCCATTGTTATAGTGGTCTGCTACTCGTGAGTACTGGTTCCTTGGTTTAAGATAATACAATTAGGAATACAATGTTTAATGGTCAATGACATTTAAAAAAGAATACCAAGTGAATTCTCAGGGCTTTTGGGCTAGCCCAGTCTATTACTACATGTATCTTTTGAAAGAGTCATTGAAAAAATGTAAACCCTACATCTTGCTACAGAGCATTTGTTCCAACAAACTTTGTAAAGTTGAATTCGTACCATTTTCTTCACAAAAATAATATATATAAATTGGAAGACATTATAGTTTTCAAGTTCTTGCAATGTTCAATCCTTTGAAAAAGACAAATGTTGATTTAAGGTAGCACTATACAAAGATTTTTTCCCTCCAATCTTCCATCTGAAAATAGCTGTAACTTTCTTAATATTGCATCAAAATTAACAAATGAGGTACCATTTGAAAGAAGAAGGATATATCTTTCCACAGATTATAATATTATGATTATGCAACAATTACATATTTAATTATTATGCAATTAGTTGCAAAATCTTGATGTGTGCACTTGACCAAAATTAGCTGTTTCATGTTTATTCAAATGGTAAAACTTTTTACAATTTCTTAATCAACACAGCATGACCTCCAAAACTGTGTCTCAGATTTTTCCTGAGATATTTCAATCACTCTTTAAAGCACCATTATGTCGTACAGCCTGACTTCATCAGACATCACCATCTTTAATTGTGTGTAGAATTTGTTCTATTAATTCTATCAGAAATCTGAGACAAGGTTTTGCATATAATAGGTCTAAGAACAACATATACCAAAACCAAGCCCCACCAATGCAGGAGCTAATTTCATTTAAAGTCGACATTTTGTGTCAAAAATTGTAGTGGAAAAAGCCCAAAAGTTGTAATTTTCCTCTTGGTACCCCATTTTCTTGAATAAAAGTCACAAATGTGCCATGGGAACACTTCAGGATTGACCTTGATTCATAAATCAACAATGATTTGACCAGAAAGATAGAATTTCTTCACACAAACTATAAATATAGCTGGAAAATGCACACCCTGTGCAGTAAACACATGAACTTGGCGGGAGAAGTTACATAACTCTGACCTAGCTTGAGGTTAACTGCCTACTGATAGGGTCAAAACTCCACCTCCACTGACCAGACTGAACCACTAATTATAACAGGAATCACATGGAACCTTAGTTTCCTCATTATGTGTATTCTTCCCTTTTAGTTGGATTTTACTAAATGAAAATTGTACATTAGATATTTTGAAATAAATTCCATTGCAAATAACTAATGTATTTCTTTTGGTATTGATGAAAAGTTAGCTACATCCATGCTGCTTTTCCCTTCATTTAATGGAATCACCTCTTATCTCAAGCATTACTGGCCAACTATCAAATTATCCAATAGATAAACAATTAAGGACAGCCCACTTGTTTTTATCATCTCTGATTCAAGCACATGAAAAAAGATCAATTTTTGTATAGTGCTACCTTAAGGGCCATCATGGTCATGATCGTACGGTAGTTGGATTTACAACTACATGTACATGTGCATATCACCACTAAAGTTGTGAGTTTGAACCCTACTGATGGCGAGGTGTGCTCGATACAACATTATATGTGATATAAAGTTTGCAACAGTTCTGTGGTTTTCTCCTGGTACTCCGGTTTCCTCCACCAATAAAACTGACTGCCACGATATAACGGAATTATTGTTGAAAGTGGTGTTGAACACCATAACCCTAACCCAAATGTTTTTTTTCTTCATTTGTCAGTAAAAAGGAGGTGAGGCATTGCTACAGGGGAGGTGGCCATGTATTTTTGGTAAATTATACCTTGAATTTATCCTATATTTTCATGCAAAAAAAATCCTATATTCCTATATAATTTTTGTCAGAAATGGCTTGACACCCTGCATCTATGAAAGGTCCTCTATAAAGATTGCTCAATCCGTTAACACACATGGCTGCCACAGGCAATTCTTGTTTCTGATTGGTCAATTTCTGAAAAATCTTCTCTTAAATTGCTTGGCCAAATATACCAAAACTTGGTAGGAAGCATCTATGGAAGGTCCTCTATAAAGATTGCTCATTTTGTACTGATCTGTTAACAAACATGGCCACCATAGGCAATTCTTTTTTCTGGTTCTAAAAAAATCATCTCTGAAACTGAGTAGCCAAATGAACCGAAATTTGGTAGGAAGCACCTATGCAAGGTTTGGTATAAAGTTTTCTCAAAGCAGAATGAAAGGTGAATGACACAGGCTCGGCTCACTGAGCCTCTAGTTTAACTCGCTTGGCCAAAGGAACTGAGCTGTTGCAAATGCTTGTACCGGTACATCTTAATTTTTCACATTTCAGTCTTCTTCAAACTGCTCAACCAAGTTAAACCAAACTTAGCAGGAAGGGTCATTGGGAAGAGAAGGTTCAGATTTGTACAAATATTGATCCTCCTTTTGGGAGGGTCTAAAAGTGAGAAATTAAATATTTTTTTGTACAGCAAAATTATTCAAAAGAATGATGGACTTTTTTTCCTCGAGACCTTTAAACTTCCCATTAAATGAACACCACAAAGGACGACAATAGTTAGTGTATTAATTCAATGGCTGAGGGGCCCGGGTGGCTCAATGAGTTAGGTCGCTGGATCTAACAACTCGTACAGGCCTATCACCAATACGGCGTGGGTTCGTGCCCGGCTTTGTAAATTACAAAAAAGGGTGCATTCGACTCGCAGCCGCAAGTGATCAAGTTTACCAGTTGCTTGCCCATGGTCGGTGCTTCTCTCCGGGTACTCCGGCTTCTTCCACCACTAAAACTGATCGCCATGATATAGCTGAAATATTGTTGAAAGTGGCGTTAAAACTCTAAAAAAATTTAAAAATCAATCAATGACGGAATAAATCTTAACTTTGAGGACTACCAACTGGTCTGATATACAGGAAATGTTTCATTTCCCTTGCAATAACTTGGATTGCTCTATTGTCTTGTCACTTAGCCTACCAGACTTTTCACTTCAAACTATCATTTGTGATTCGTAACATTGTGCACAGACTATCACTGCAGGTGGTTCATTTTGAAAAGGACAGATATGACAAGAAATATCCTCACTTGCAGTTACAACTTCATGTTCTACATTGTCAATATTGATCCACATTGTAAATCTACTCAAATCAAGAAATTTAATGCTTCTGTGGTCAAATTTATGAAACTTGTGGGCTATTTCAGGGAATATCATGGAAAGAGGGGAGGAAACAAAAATCTTGATGCTGGAAACACATATTGTGTGGATGGTTTCTTGTTCATTTACCTACTAACATAAAATATGAAGGCACTGGTCCTTAAGACAAAAAATCCTGCACCGGTGAAGATTGTCTACAGACCGACAACACCTTGAAACCACAATACCCTCCTCAACATCATTAAGGGTATGATTATTGAAAGTTACAATCTGAAACAACATGTGTCTATGGCAACCATGTTTTTTGTCTCATTGTAACAAAGAGGATTTTGTTGAAGATGACATTCAAAACGCCATTCCTGGAAAGTTTGGTTGCAATTGGAAAAGTAGTTTAAGAGCAGAAGATTATTTGTGTATTGATTGGCCAATCAGAAACAAAAATTGCTTTTGGTGACCCTGCTTTTTATCCGATCAAAATGAATTGAGAATATTTTTTTTGGGAAGTATTATTCATGTAAAGTTTTTGTTTCCAATTGGTAGAGGTAACTTTCAAAAGAGAAGATGTTTTTCTATATTGGGCATCAGAAACAAGAATGCAGACTATGGATGCCATGTGGTGACAAAAGCCTTTGGGTCAAGTATAGGCTAAACAAATTACATACATTCAATATACAATGTACCTTTAAAAAAAATGCCATGTGACATCCTCTTATGTGAGAATTTGCTTATACCAATAATGGGCATTTATTTGCCATGGAAACATAAACAACAACTTTAACTGGAATCTATCTTTTATTTAAACAAAAATATCAAATTCTACTAAACCTCATAAAAACATTTCAAAATGTGTTTTATACGTTATAAATAAACATACAAATAAATATATAACATCATAACACAGAATTTACAAACAATATAAAATCTGAAGGAACAAAGAGGTCCATTTGGGGATACCAGTACCAAGTTTAAAAAAATCTAATTTCTATAGATAATAAATCCTGAAAGGTTTAAGAGTATATATTAATGAACAAAATTTATGACAAAAAATAAAAAGTTTGTTATGTTTACTTTTTTTACTGTATCACAGACAATTATATATATATATGTTCCAGACCATACATGTATTTGGACCGTATGAGTATACTCGTATTGTCCGACCGTATGAGTTTTTTTCAATACAAACATTATATCATAAACTTGTAAATATATAAAATTTATTTGCACAAGCTTTAGAAACAGGTAGAAAAGTGAGCTTTTCTAGCCTGTTTCGCAGTGAGTGTCATTAAATATCAAATTAATTTGCAATGTAGGTACATGTATATTGTGTTTATCCTGCAATATCAAAAGGTCCAAAACAACTGCCAAATTGTCTGAAACAAGCGTTGTTCTAAATGTTTTAAAAGGTGTCATTTGTGAAGTCGGTGCTTATACTGTTACCGTTTCTTTCTGTTGCTCAACAGGAATCGAGGTACCTGAAGCTATATTTTGGTCACAATCTAATTAAAATTAGATCTCTCACTTTGCTCTTGTTTATTTATATTTTGCGCATGTGAGATCTAATGCAAGCCTGTAGACATCGCATTCTGGTGATCTAGGGTCAAGCAAAATATTGTCCATTCAAATGATCGCTTACGAGATCTTGAAAGTGGATTTATGCAAGGGACGTAACTCTGGGTGCTAATGAATTATGCAAGAAATCCATTTGGAATTCTTCAAATGATATCTATATCGACTATGTCGGAGCCCGATTGTTCCGACAACTGTTTAAATTTCCGGAGACAAGAAGACGTCTTCAGGTGAAAATTCATAATTTACGGCACAAATCAATGGCAATTAGAAGCCCTCTCACGCCTAGGCGTATTTATTACAAATCAAATATATGTGTGCTTATTATGTGTGATATCGGAGAACGATTTTGATTGGCTGTTCTGAGGGTCGTTACCTTTATTTGCATCTCATTACGTATGCATGACCCTAGGTCACCAGAATGCGATGTCTACAGGCTTGTTAGATCTCCCACGAAATATAAATAAACAAGAGCAAAGTGAGAGATCTAATTTTAATTAGATTGATTTTGGTCAGTGACCGTATAAAACAAAAATTTATCCAGTCAATGCAATTTGACTGCTAAAATAGAACAAGTGCAGGATAAATATATACAATGTATATAGTTATACTGATATCACTGGTGATTTCAGAGTAGGATTAACATTACTAATATCACTGGTGATTTCAGAGTAGGATTAATATTACTGATATCACTGGTGATTTCAGAGTAGGATTAACATTACTGATTTCAATGGTGATTTCAGAGTAGGATTAACATTACTGATATCACTGGTGATTTCAGAGTAGGATTAACATTACTGATATCACTGGTGATTTCAGAGTAGGATTAACATTACTAATATCACTGGTGATTTCAGAGTAGGATTAATATTACTAATATCACTGGTGATTTCAGAGTAGGATTAACATTATAGGTTTGTTCCTACCACTTTTAACAATAGTTCAAATATATTGTGGAAGTAATTGGTGAAAAAAACCACCAACTTTTGGCAGGAATACTAGTAAACACATTGATTTTATATAATTCAAATCCCCCAAGATGGACCTCAATATATCACAGTAATGGCAATACTGGTTTTGAAAAACAACAAAAATTGCTGGTTTGATACAACAACTTGTAATACTGTGCATTATACAAATACATACATGTATGGTTTTTAGGTAATCATGGTTACTAGTAATTCTTTTAGAAATTACCTTGTATTACAAAAAAAAGAAGATTAATTAAAAAAACAACCCTGTTTTGGTAACTTGGGGTTAATTGGAATCGCCTTTTCCTATAATTAGAACAATTAAATATTGTGTTATTTTGTTTTATTTTCAGAAAATAAACCTGTTACATTGTTTGTTTCATGATTTAAAAGATCACATTATTATAGCTAAATTCTAAAACAATTAACCTAGTTCCTTGTAAGGGATTTATATCATCTACTTGTAAGGTTAAAGTTGAAAATTCAGTATTTCAGATAATTATTGTTTATCATATACTCGTAGATAATATAGCTAAAATTTTACCCTGTGATAAAACTTTGAATAATAATAATAATAATAAGAGGAATCATGTTTATTTCACCCAGTTTCACAAGAATGGCCCAAGTGGGCTGATAAAGCAAGTTTATTAACTGCTTCCGGAATGTTATTACATGCCTTTCCGTCAATGTTCGTAAGTTCACTTCATGAATTTCCAGAAAACAGTATTTGCAATCATAACGGACTAAAGTGTTTTATTGAATATTTGCATGGAAAATTATTTACTGCAAATTTTCTCTCTTATATTGAAATTGCTAAAAAAAAAAAAAAAAAAAAAAAAAAAAAAAAAAAAAAACCAATATCAAAGCAATACAATTCTTGTTCTATTTATTAACTATGTATTTAATTCTAGCCGCCACAAATTGCTAAACATTTTTGGTAATCAGTTATTCCCTCTGTTGAAGTATAAGATAAACATATCATAACATGTTATTTTTCATATCATACCCTTTATCAGCCCTCGTTCATATATCATCCCTTGAGCCTATCGGCTCTCATGACCTAGGGCTGATAAAAGGATATGATATGAAAAATACCATGCAATAATCTATCTATTTCATCACCAAATGTAAACTGATATGTTACAACAATGAGTTTATAATATTTTCTACCAATAATGTTATATTTGTGTGTAGAAGTCCAAGAATATACTAGTTTATAAAATGGTGTAGTATGATAAATACAAATACTTCAATAAGTGGATGAGAAAGATACAGATGGAAAAAAGCTTAAATAATTCTACCCGTTAAATAATGAGCAAATAATTTCTAGTACATTGTATTTCTACCTATTCTTCCCCGAAATGAAAAGGAATAAGAAAATACTAAATATATTTCATATTATAAATCTAACAATAAACTATTGCACCTCTCTTATAAGCATTTCACGACTAGTCTTTATTAAAAATATTATTTCTAATTTCAAGGACATGTCAATATACAAATGTACCATTAGATAATTGATGGTAAAAGATTATTAAAGTATAAATTCTTATTATTTATTTCTGTCAGAAGGGTAAAATTTATTCATATTTTATACAACATTGTGCAATTTAACATTCCTTGCATATATTTTCTAATTATCTTCCTTTTCTTCTTCGAAACTTGAGAGAAATTTACAACAATATCAAGCATCTGATTATTTCCAAACTTTTATATACATGTACTGGTTTAGAAAGCTAAATTTATTTTCAACACAAATAAATAACTCTATTTCATCCAATCAAATCATTGAGTTCAAATACATCACAATAAATACTTAGTACACATTGATATGAATATTATATTTATTAATTTTGGTTCACAGACAAAGGGATATATATATAGCACAAAAACATCTACTCATACTTTGTACATACATACATACAAAAACAGGACAAAGTTTCACCTTTAAATCTGCTGTTTGTAAGAAAAGGGTCTGACTTATTGTTGTTAATTGACACATATTCAGCATTGTTTTCAGCAGTTTATTGGGACTGTCAGACTTATTGTGGAGTAAAGTTTGGACATTTATAATGAATTGACAAGTGGAACACTAGACCTTGGGTTAGGTATCTGGAACCCTCAATACTTAGATTAGATATTGGGACTTGATGACCTCAATCGTTCCAACACCCAGGCCCAGAACGAAGAAAAAGTAATGGCAAAAAGTTTATTTTCTTTCCACTCTTTGGTTATCAAAAAGAACCATCTAATGCAGTCTGGGTACAGTGAAATGAAAGGTTTTTGTAAAGATAAATTTCCTCTATTTCTCATAAAATATTATGTGAAACTATATTACATATTGGCAGACATTTTGAATTTCCAATCTGCACAAGTCTGCTATCAGATCATCTAATGTGTTCAGTTGGATTCAAACATTGCAGAGGAAGATATTGTTTATTATTTCCAATAGGCTTCTACGTTAAACTCTGTTTCTCAATTACTGCCAAATTTTATTGGCGTATATATTTAAAACAAAAAACAAGTTGGCAAAGGACCATTCAATAAACATTTCTGGAATGAATCATTTCCATAGTCCATGTAGTTTCTAAAATTTCAGCCAATCAGAAATAACATACCGGTAGTTAATGAGTGAAACAGCTATCCAAAAACATAAAATTGAAAGAGGGCAATATATTTTTGGAGAACAAATGTGACAATGACAGATGACAAGTGATGACAAAATTTCATAATTAACTAGAAAGCTACTTTGCATGCAATTGACTGGTAACTGAATGATACTATGTCATTACCAGTTTCTAAGAGAACTTAAAAAAAATTGAGTTCCTATCATAATCTATTACATATAACTCATAGACACATTCTTAATTATACAAGAATTATCTCCCTTGAAATCAACACACCTCTTGAGCATGTACAGCAATAAATAAATATACAGTGAGTGTCTATATACAATATTAGTGAAATTGAAATAAAATGGTTGATCATTTTAGTGCTGGCCTGTGTTTCTGCATATTAAACAACATATGATAACAAAATATTAAGCAATAAAAAGTAATATTTAATTAAATATTTGCTTATGACAATCTGAGGTTCCCAGATACTCAACTTATCACAGAAAATAACTTCAAACTTGCATAGTGACTTTTGTCATAAAAGAACAAGATTTACTCTGACGGTAAATACACACCCATTAACCATTAATTTTCTGAATTTCATGTAAAAAGTTATAAAATTAAAGAAAGATCGAAAAAAATATGAGTTGTGCCTTTACACAATGACACAATGACACAATGAATTTTCATGTAAAAATTGTATTAGTTAATCATTGTGAATTACACAGAGTAAACAAAACTTGAAGTGTGAACAATGATCACTTCAGTGACATACATAGAGATAATTGTTTACATCTTGTAGCTCATGATCACTTCAGTGACATACATAGAGATAATTGTTTACATCTTGTAGCTCATGATCACCATTCTCTCATCTTTTCCAGATAAATGACAGGGGTTATTATAATATGAGTAGAAAAATAACATTTGATCAGTGGCTCATCACTGACAATGGATAAGATATTCTTTACATTCTCTATAATATTCCATGTTATAATTATCAGTACACAATGTTAAGTTCAAATATAGCACTGCAAATGATCCGAGTGCAAATAAAATGACTAGACCTTGTCAGCTGTTGCATTAATATACACACTGAAATCGGCAAGATCTGGGGTCATAAACTGATCCCTACAGGTGGTCAATTAAAATAAAACATTATTTAATAAGGCATAATGAGAATACATTGAAAGCAAATTTATATTATTGGGTCTATTTACTAATAAAGTAATACAGAAAAAAACAACAAAAAGATGAAAAAATCTACATGATACAGTAAAACCTGTCTAAACCGAACCCCTTTGGGACGGAAGAATTTTTTCAGTTTTGACAGGTTTGTTTTACACAGGTTCAAATTACATAAACATTTAGTAGATGGGGTTGTAAAATCTGTCTGGTTTAGGCAGGTTTTCGGTTTACACAGGGTTCAGTAGACAGGACTGTAAAGTCTGTGTGGTTTAGACAGGTTTTTGTTTTACACAGGTTCAAATTACATAGACATTTAGTAGATGGGATTGTAAAATCTGTCTGGTTTAGGCAGGTTTTCGGTTTACACAGGGTTCAGTAGACAGGACTGTAAAGTCTGTCTGGTTTAGGCAGGTTTTTGGTTTACACAGGGTTCAGTTTAGACAGGTTTCACTGTATATCCGTATATAACTAGCCTTATGTATAGTCTGTAGGTTTCATGTTTCAACATATTATATTTGGTCAACTTTTGTACAATATATATAATGAAACTAGAAAACAAAGTAAATACACTTGTCAGCAAAGAAATAATGATCTAGCATAATGCAGTTGTATTGTAAGATGCTTTACAGATATATATGATCCAAGCAGAGACAGTAGAAAACCATGGGTGTATCACATCCTCTTTACACATGATTACAGCTACTCATTACACAACCATAAACAGCAAACAACTTCATGGTATATCACCCATCACATGGCATATACCACAAGATTATTACAGCTATTTCTAATGCAAACTGAGACAGTAAAAAACCTTAGAGGCCATCAACCATCACAGCACACCATGATCTAAATGACACAAGCAGTGATAGTTGAAAACCTTGGAGGTATATCCACTATCACAGCATACCACATGATTTTATGACACAAGCAGAAAGCAGAAAACCTCAGGTTTATCAACCATCAAAACATACCACATGATTTTTATGATGCAATCAGAAAGTAGAAACCTTGGGGGTCATCAACCATCACAGCTTACCATGATCTAAATGACACAAGCAGTAATAGTTGAAAACCTTGGTGGTATATCCACTATCAAAGCATACCACATGATTTTATGACACAAGACAGAAGAAAACCTCAGGTTTATCAACCATCAGAATATACCGCATGATTTTTATGACACAAGCAGATACAGTTGAAAACCTTGGAGGTATATTCACTATCAAAGGACAAAAATTCTGTCGTCAAGAATCAAAGAAATCATCTGTCTGTGATGTTATCTGTACTGCACGTGAGGCACTAGTAGGTTTACGATTATAAGCATTGTCATAACTATCTACAGTTGAAGCACTAGGAGGACAATCTCGTACGTTAGGATTTTTGGTAGGGCTACTTCGTCCATTGTATATTCTATCTCCAGGCTCCGATCCTTCCTCTTTATTATTATCTCCATTCAGCCACGAATCCACTATAAATAAAGAAAATGAAAATTATAGTGAAGACCAAAAAATAAATAAAATTATTACACCAATGATTGATTGTTGCTAAATGTCATATGTTGAACAATCTTTCAACTAAATCCATGAGATATTGCTACAATAAATCCTGTTTCTTTTACTGTTACATCAACACTAACATCTTTGAATATATTCCTGCACATACATAACAAGCAATATCTTTTTTCTATTTGTTATTCAGCTTTTTAACATAAAATGAAAAAAATTCACCACAGTCAGAACAGTTGCAAAATCCATCATAAAAATTGTAGAATGAGACAAAATCAATACCCAAATACACACAAATACATGACCTCTGACCTCTAACACACAAATACATGACCTCTGACCTCTAACACACAACTACATGACCCCCTCACTATCCTGGCTTGGTACACAAATACATGACCCCTCACTATCCTGGCTTGGTACAGGCACTTCAATAAAGAGTGGCTGGGATAAACTAGTTTTATAGGCCTAAACCTCTCCTCTTACTGAAATGATGCAGCCATGCAAGTATTTTCTGCATATGAGATACATGTCAACCTTCACATATAACCATGGATGTGTATTTATATTTCCTCTGATACAGTCGGAGGAGGGAGTATCATTTGATGTACTTTGGATGCTTGTAGTTATATCTCATAGGATGAAGTTCAGGAAGGGATATCATTTGATATACCTTAGATGATTAGTTATAAAGATGTATCTCCTGTAATGAAGTTGGATGATATATACCGGTAATATACATCCATGGTAAATCACATTATATTATCTATGACATTAATATGTATTATGTATGGTACATAGTTTTTTCATATACATGTAATATTAGACTAAGCTTATGCTGGAAACATATCTAGGATTTTGTAAACATATTGTTAATCATATAATGTTGTCATCCTCATATTGCTTAAAAAAAAAAAACATTTTGTGGACATTTTTTTTAAAGAGTTTGTTAAACAAATATTGCATTATTATATATATAATCCATAAGTAATTTCAAAATTTGAATTAAATGTACCCCAAGATGCACTTAAAATATTGGGGAAGGGTTAGGGTTAGGGTGCTTAACGCCACTTTCAACAATATTTCAGCTATATTGGTGGAGGAAACCTGAGTACTAGGAGAAAACCACCGACCTATCGCAAGTCACTGACAAACTTTATCACATAATGTTGAATCGAGCACACCTCACTGAGCAGGATTCAAAATCACAAAAATAGTGGTGATAGGTACTGATTGCATAGTATACGATCACAATGGTAAAATATTGGTATCAAAGAGTGAAGATATTAGTTATATTATAAACGAGAAATTATTTAATTTTGATTGATTCATAATATCACAGTTAGAGCACATATTTGTAAATAATTGTAATGTTGTGATTGAAAAAAAAATTCAACAGCCTTATACAATGAAACACAAATTTGGTTAATTTTCTATTACTCCAGCAATTCATATAATGTTGATAAAAACGAATATCAATACTTCTGAAACTCACGGCAAATCAACAGGAGAAGAAAAATTACTGTCCCTTTATATTAAATATTGAAACTTATGGGAATTAAACAATGGCAGAAGTAAAATTATGGTTCAATATAATACTAAATATTCTCCTAAATTATTAAGAATTAAAATACTGTGTTCTTTTTTTGTTTCTTTTTTTTTGTGCTCAATATGAAAATTTGTTAAGTTGGATAAACAGACTAAACATCAAACATCAATTTTATTTTGTAATCTACAATGAAACAACCCCCAAATGAAAATAGAAGTATACTGGAATTATTAATTGCTGAACAAGTTTTAAAATAGAATGAAATTAGAGAATCTTGGAAAAGGGAATACCATTGTAGAAATACATGTACCTTGGTTGGGAACACATAGCAATATGTTGTAAATATAGCTGATGCATGACAATTGGCTGACAGCAATGATGCAAGTCTATGTTTTAATAGCAGAAACAGTGAACACACAGTTAACAATAAAGATATAAGTGAAACATCACAGTAATATAAGTGCATTCATTCATGCATTGACTTCATTTGTGTTAAATAAAATCTAGAATGGACAAATCATATTAAAATTTCTGTCTTAAAATCAATTTTCACCTAGAAAAAGTTTGGCTTTTAAGTGAAAATATATACCATTACTTATTTTAAGTGGAAGAGCGTATCCCTGGTAATGACTTATTTACATTTCCTTTGAACTCCGTAATCAAGTCATGGGATAACATGGTTTGGTTGAGACTATAAATGAAGTATATTCTTTGAATGTTGTTCTATCTAAATAAATATACAATATTAGCTCAGTGTCTTAAAATATAAAGTTGATGTGTATGAGGCTTAAAAACTGGGATTAAGGTGAGGTTCACAGAGCCTTTACCCAGTTTTGTGCCGTATACGCATAAACTTTATATTTCTAGACACTGCATTAATATTAAGTATACCCTGCTAAAATATCAAATTAATCCATGGACAGCTACATTTTGAATTAAATAATAACATTACAAATATTTCTTGATTACTCCTTTCGATATTTAATGTCAACAGGAAGTGAATTGGTTAACAACTAGTTTCCCATAGCTCAACATGTGAAAGGGGTACCAGAAAAGTTATATTGCGGTCAATAACCATATATAACAAAAAATATTCTGTCAATGCAATTTGACTGCTCAAATAGAAAGAGAGCAGGAAATAATATTTTATTTATATGATTGTGTGATTCTGTGAATGAATTATAATATAAATCCATAGAAGTGTTCAGATGCACATTTTTGATGCTGTTCATCAATAGAGAACAGATATGGATAAAATTTTCATTTTAATATATATTTGACCATTCTTGTGATCACCAATAACTTACAGTGTCATAATGTTTCAAGGTCAAGCATCTTTCTGACAATTCCTGAAGGTCACAAATATACAATATATATTTTACAGTCTTACCTTTTTAACGATGTAGATTTAGTGGCTGAAATCAGATCATAATGTACTGACTATTTTTTTTCTCCAAAAACATATTTCAAATCATATAAAAAAATCTATAAACTACCACAAACAAATAACTTTTGGACATGCAAAAAAGTGTAATCAGTATCCCAACTGCTTCCATCCTGATATCTTTGTACCACTGGCTTTATAAATGTATAAGCAATACAATTTTGGAAAACTTGTTTTTGCACAAAGCAAGCAACAAAATAATGGAGAAATGAGAGAGTAAAACAATATGAATAAAAGGCTGTTGGCCACTGGTCCCCCGACGCCAAGGTTATATCGTAAGATTAAATTTTGAAACTACTGTAAACTAGAGGGTCAGGTGAGCCTGTATCACTCATAATTCTGAAAGGGGACCATCCAAGGACCATTTTGAAGTAAAAAAAGGGGAGTAACTCTGGT
>MJUT01049178.1:7472-68067 GCA_002080005.1 Gigantidas platifrons | reverse complement strand
AAATGAAGAAGTTTTATAGAGGATCTTACATAGATGCTTCCTGCCAAGTTTGGCTCCATTTGGCCAAGCAGTTTCAGAGGAGAAGATTTTTTTAACATTAGCCAATCAGAAACAAGAATTGCCCTTGGCGGCCATATTTGTTGGCGGAATGGGACGAAATGAAGAAATTTTACAGAGGACCTTATATAGATGTTTTCTGCCAAGTTTGGTTCCATTTGGCCCAGTTGTTTCAGAGGAGTAGATTAAAATATGAAAAAGTTAACGGACGGACGACGGACGCCAAGTGATGGCAATACCTCACATGACTCTTTGGGTCAGGTGAGCTAAAAAGCAAGGGGGCAGTCCAAACCATATATTTATAATTCAATTTTGAAGAACTTCAATCAGTAGCTTTTTACTGAAAAATATTTCAGAAATTTATCATCTAGAAATTACAATTGTTTACCTTTATGTGATGCCATGTATGAAAACCAGTAAAATTGGTACTGTTGACTTTGAATTTACATCAACATTACAAGGTAAAAAATTGTAATTTCTAGATGATTTACAACTACCTATGCAATCAGTGCCTATCACCCAGGGCTTTCAATATTTTTTAAGTCTACCAGTACTTCACAATTTACAGGCGGTACTTTTTATTAAAATTTGAACAATTTCATGAATATCTTATACAACACTCTTTAAAATCAAGAGGTACCAAAGACCAGTTTAGGCAGGTAAAAGTACCTGGTACCACCCCTTATTGAAAGGCCTGTTAATCACCACTAACGTTGTGAGTTCCAATCCCACTCAGGCCAGGTGTACTCGATTCAACATTAATTTTTGATTATGTGATAAAGTTTGTCAGTGACTTTTATCTGGTTTCCTCCATCAATAAAACTGACCACCACGATATAACTGAAATATTGTTGAAAGTGGCGTTAAACACCATAACCCTAACAATTTTAACTTAATATGTCAGGTGGTCGTAACAAAGATGAATTTAAAATATTTTCCTCATATTGTCATATATATGTTAATTTATGTTCTGTGTTGATGGTTAATTCCTGATCATCCAATAACTCTTCATATACAGTTTGGGTTCTTTATGCTTTTACTTTCTGTGAAATCAATTTTTTATAAAAACAAAAACAAAAAACAGTGACTCCAACAAGTATGTTCACACCATATTAGGATAATAATTAAAAAAATAAATAAGAATACATTTTTGCATTGTGTAAAGAACCATCCACAGAAATGTTCTGCCATGTTTTCTTTCTACTCCTATGTTATCTTAAAGAGTTCTAAGATAGTCTGTGAACCCTTAAAGAAATGAAAAATCCAAATGAAGTTAAATAAATGTTTTTCTTACCTGGTTTTTGGACTGATATATTAGCATTGGTATCAACATTGGCTTTCTTGTTATAATTAGATTCCCCATTAGGCATTAATCCATTTCGACTTTTGGCTGGGTTTGGTCTGGGCGTGGCAGCCTCAGTGTCACCCCCTGGATTAATTCTAGAAGATCCACAACCCATCACCAGTGCTTAGAATGTGTATAGCATTACTTAGTAACTATTGATTTCAGTACCTGCAATATATATGAATAACATGTTATAAACATCAATTGATATGTAAAACCATTCTGTACCTGTATTTCTCAATCAATCTCTGGCAATAAAGCTACATTAAATATCAGATCGGTGAAACTTAATTCACTGTTTTAAAGACTAGTATTTATTATATTTCTTACGGAAAAAAACAATTTGCATTTCTTAGGTCTAGAAAACAGGATTGATAGCTATATAGGGCAATTTAAATTTACTAAAGTGGGTTGCTATTGAATGATATTTACCAGGAAAAAAATGACATATTTTCTTTACTTGATCTGTAGAAATGTAATTCCGTAATAAATTACTACTGCTGAATCAGCCTATCAACAGCTAACCTTTTACAGTATTCCAAATACAAAATGTAAGTTTATCAGAGTAGGGTTTTGTATTCCCAAATTAATGACGAGTAAAAGAGTTCAAAAGGCTTAATAAAGGTTAAAGAAAACCAAAGGTGCAATCAAGAATAGATAATCCAGAGACAATATCAGACACACAAGACACAGGACGAAGACAAACAAAACAATAAAACACAATACAGAAAACTAAAAAGATGAGCAACACGGACCCCACTTAAAACCGGGGGTGAACCCAGGTGCTCTACGAAGGGTAAGCAGCTGCTGCCTCTAATAAGACACCCACCATGTTACTCATATAGTGGAGAAGTGTTTGACACCACTATGCACAAAAAAACTGGGGGTAAAAATGAACCGTACATCTTTTTTACCCGGAAATGGTAGCGGACATCACAACACGGAAATAAGAACGTAAAGACATATAATAAGACAAAATGTTGGACACCACAATACGCAACCAAACACAAATAACATACATAAGACTCCTCCTCAAGTTATGAAACCCACACATGCTGCTGGGAGCATTCAGGCATTTAACTTTGTTTAAATAACACAAAAACTGCTTTATTTCTACATATTTCAAAATTGCAATTTCATATTAAAGTCAAATAAAATTACATATTTAGTCCAGGTTTATTTTATCATATATAAAAAGAAGTTTCTTTGTTTAAAGATTGTACAAAAAAATGTAGTTAAAGATCTATGACTTATTAATACCTGTCTGACCACTGATTGTTATCTATGTTTCTTGTAAACAGGAAAGCAGTGATATTTGTTAAACTGGTTAATCTGATCACATCCCTCCCCGGCTCCCCCTCTTGATAATTGGAACTCCAACAGCAATACATATACATTTTGTGCATAAAAAAATATTTTTGAAAAAATCACAGATTTGCTTGCATATGTAAGACATAATTTTTTTCGGCGGAAAGAATTTAATATTAAATTTTATGTTACGGTAAATATTTTATAATAAAATATTTTCCATTGCTATAAAAAAGTATCCTAGCTATAAATATAGATACCGGTATATAGTGTACAATAAACAGGTACTTATATTATTTCCGACGTTGATTATTAAATCATGAGATGTATCTGTAAAATTATTTCCTACGATTAATGATAAATCACTGAACCATCAAATGAGATAATCCGGATAATATTTCATACTGAGGTATGTAATATTATATCCGACGCTGATTATTAAATCATGAGACACATCTATAATATTATTTCCGACGCTCATTGATAAATCACCCGATCCATCAAACGAGCTAATCCGGAAAATATTTTATACTAAGGTATGTACCGGTAATATTATTTCTGACGCTGATTAATAAATCACCTGACACATCACAGACACTCGTCTCTGAAAAAAAATGTACCAATATCATATATTAAGACTTAATACAGAGACAAGTGCCTGTGTGACACATCCGGAAAATATTTCATAAATAAAATTATAGCCAGAACACTGTCAATTTAAATGACAGATTGAGTAATCTTCAAATCGTCATGTAAGTTTAAATATATTAAAAATTGATTCATACTGCAGTAATAAAGAAGTATTTCACTAGTATTAAGTACATGTTTATTTACAGCAATGTTAATTAATTAATTGAGAAAATTAGTAACTTATAAAATCAGATTATTTCTTCTATAATATTTTTTCTGGTTGAAAAGTTATAATGTGCAATGTTATCCACGGATATATTTTGATATTAAATTTCTTCCACCTCATCTGGAAAATACATAATAGCATTGAAAGAAATTTAATATTGAAATATTGTCCAAGGATAATATTTTATATTAAAAATAATCCGCCAAAAAAAATAAATTGTTACACATGCACTAAAAAACGACACACTTAATTGCACAATAATGAATAACAACGTAAACATGGATGTTACAAAAACAGGGTCTGTAAATTCTCATTACTCTTAGGACAAAACAGGGTGTTAGGGTTATGGTGTTTAATGCCTTTTTCAACAATATGTCAGTTATATCATGGCAGTCAGTTTTATTGGTGAAGGAAACTGGAATGCCTGGAGAAAACCTTTGACCTGTCAAAGGTCAATGACAAACAGCACAACTGACACTGAACAGGGGGTTATAATGTTTAACGTCACTGACAAACAGCTCAACTGACACTGAACAGGGGGTTATAATGTTTAACGTCACTGACAAACAGCTCAACTGATACTGAACAGGGGGTTATAATGTTTAACGTCACTGACAAACAGCTCAACTGATACTGAACAGGGGGTTATAATGTTTAACGTCACTGACAAACAGCTCAACTGATACTGAACAGGGGTTATGGTGTTTAACGTCACTTTCAACAATATTTTAGTTGCATCGTGTTAGTCAGTTTTATTGGTGGAGGAAACTGGAGTACCAGGAGAAAACAACCGACCTGCCGCGAGTCACTTTCCAACTTTATTACATAATGTTATATCGAGTACACCTAGCCATGAGCAGGATTCGAACTCACAACGGTAGTGGTGTTAGGTATTGATTGCATAGGTAGTTGTTAATCCAACTACAATACGATCATGACCAGGACAGCCCAGACACTGAACAGATTTAATATTAATTAGTCATCAATATCTAAAGAATTAGTGGTCTAAATAGGAGACCAGAATAAATAGCTTATCAAAACTGTTGGAATGAAATATTGAAAATAAAATTGCAAAATAATATGGAAAGGAATCAATGTAAATGAACTAATAAAATAGCTAGTTGGATCTAATAGTTCTACCTGTACCAACATATTTCAGGGGCGTAGCTAGGCGTACGCGCGTACGCCAAAACGTCCACATCGTTTTGTAAAAAAAAATAATAATTGAAAAATAATAAAGAGAGAGAGAGAGAGAGAGAGAGAGGGTGTTACTTAGATATGATTTCATATTCGGAAGGGTGTGCCGTAAATGTTACCAAAACCGTTCCGGGTGTTACTGCAAGCCACGTTCATTTCCGGTCTACATCAGCGTCGATTGAGATGTCGACACAGAAAAAGATATCGGATATTTTCGCGAAAGCCACCTCCGGAGATTCTCAAACAGGACAGACACTTACTCCTACCCCTCTGGACATTGATGAGAGTTCATCAGCATCTGTTTCACATTCTGCATCCTCATCAACATCATGGAAACCCAATTATCCTGACTTTTTTGTCCTCTCAGAAGATGAAATTAGAAGTGACAGTGCAAAAATGAAACTTTTGAAAACAACCTGGGATACAGCACATAAATTTGAGTTTCCAGTAAGGTCGGTAAAAAATTTCACATTATAAAATTAAAAATAAATTATATTGATAAATCAGTTGTAAAATTATTTGCTCATCAAAGTTTCGAATTAACTAAATTTATCCACGCAAGACACGTGTTTCGTCTCTTGAAGACTCATAAGTTGCGTTCACCGAAAATATATTATAAAAATATATTAAGCTTTTGTACATACTAAAACCTTTGACAATCTTGTCTTCTTTTACATTTTATACCCCTACGAACGATATTTAGAAGGCACAATGTACATGGGAACCACTCTGTCTGTCTGTCTCTCTGTGCAGAATTGTGTCCGCTCCATAATTTTGGAATGTCTTGATGGATATTGATGTGACAAGTGTTGTCTATCATAATTATGAAGGTGTATCTTAAACAAGATCGGAATACATAGGTGAAAATTGAAGGTCACAAATTTAGGTAAACTAGAGGTACCGTACCTATGGCGAAAAAATTACACTGTGTGGATGGAAGTATCATTTGTACCCTTGTTTTTGTCCTTATTTACATGTCCAGAAAGTCTTTGCCCTCAATATCTGGGTTAAACATCGTTTATCCTTGATACTTTTGCAGAATGTTCAATGGAAAACCATGAAGATTCAAAAGTGCTTGGTTAGAGAAACACCCTTGGATGCGCTATTCCATAGTTAAAGATGCAGTAAATTGTATATACTGTGCACTTTTCGGAAGTCAGAGATCAGACGCCAAGGAGCGCACTTTTGGGAAATCTAGCCCTGTGAGTGACTGGACAAACCTAAGCAAATTCGTGTCCCGACATACAGCTCAAACTTCAAGTCACCATGACAATGTCAGAGCAGGCGAGGAATTCATCCGTGTTGGAGAAGGGAACAAAACCGACGTGGTTACGCAGCTTTCTACACACCATCATGAAGCTATTGAGAAAAATCGACACATCATTAAGGAAATCATCAAAGTTCTCGTATTTTGTGGAAAACAGAACATCGCTATCAGAGGACATACGGAAGAAAAGAGCAATTTCGCTGCTCTATTAAACCTTCAGGCAGAGAATGATAGTATTCTTGCAGCACATATGGCTCGAGGTGACCCAAGACGAAAGTACACGTCCCCAACCATACAAAATGAGCTGATCGAGTTATGTGCAAACCAAATACGAGAGTCTTTAACTAAAGCTTGTAACTTGTCCGGTTGTTTTGGATTTATTGCCGACGAGGCGACGGACTGTGCAACAAGAGAGCAAATTTCTATATGTGTTAGATTCTTCGATCATGAGAAAGGGGAAGTTTGTGAAAATTTCCTTGGGTTTAAAGAAGCGGAACGGACAACTGGAGAGGCATTAGCAGAAAAAATCATACAAACATTGGAGGACTATCGTATCGAAATTGGCAAGATGCGTGGACAGGGGTAGGATGGGGCCGCGAACATGGCAGGGATACACCGTGGTGTACAGGCCAGGACTAGAGAACGTATTCCCTTAGCAACATACACACATTGTCGTGCGCACTCGTTGAATTTGGCGATCGTACATGCATGCAAAGAACCTTTAATCAGAAACCTAATGGATACAGTGCAGACAATAGCTTTCGCTTTTGATTATTCAGCAAAAAGGCTGCTAAAGTTCGAAGAAAGTCTTGAACTTAATGCTGATGCTAAAGAAGCCATGCAAAGGAAAACTAAACTTAAAACACTTTGCGAAACGAGATGGTTCTCTAGAGTAGATGCGCTTTCCACTTTTTTAAAGTGCTATGGTGTGGTTATGTCTTCACTACAAGAGTTGGCCGATGACGATGATTCAAAGGCTAGGAGCTATGTGTGTTCAATACGTCAGTTCGACTTCATCGTGGCATTAGTGACTGCTGAACATGTTCTGACACCAGTTAATCCATTGTCTGCTCTTCTCCAAGGCAAGTCACAAGATCTATTGGAAGCAGTGAAGGAATGCAGGGCCGTGATAAACGTTCTCCGTGAAGAGCGGTCTGATGACAGTGTTTGGGACGCAATATACGCTAAAAGTGATGAGATCGGGACAAAGCACGACGTGGCTGCCACAGTTCCGAGAGTTGTCGCACGGCAAAGACACCGGGGTAATGCACCAGCTAATACCTCATCCGAATATTGGAAGCGGAACCTTTACCTTCCGTTTGTCGACAATCTCATCACCGAGCTGACGGACAGATTGGTTATTAATGAAGATAGATTCAGTGCCCAGTATCTGATTCCTTCAGAACTTTCTGGTCTTACTGCTGAGACAATTACATGCATTCATGAAACTTTTGGAGGCGATATTCCTGCATCAGATAAGCAAGAATTTGAACAAGAGGTACAACGCTGGAAAGTTATATGGAATGTACATGGTAACAAACCTGCTACATTGGCAGACACTCTCCGCTGCATACGCGAACTAACACTATATCCAAACATCTACAGATGCATTGAAATACTGCTTTGCATGCCAGCATCATCTGCTTCTGCCGAAAGATCTTTCAGTGTTATGCGTCGGTTGAAAACTTACCTGAGAGCAACAATGGGTGGCGAGAGAATGTCATCCCTGGCACTACTACATGCATACAGAGAACAGGAAATAGACATAGACATGGTCGTATCTGAGTTTGCGATGCAAAAACCGAGACGTCTGGCTTTCGTATTTGAATAATAAATGATTCTACCTTCTATTGGATTTTCTTATTCTATCACAAAAATTGTCACATGCAAATGTTTGTAACAGATTATTGGGTCTTTTCATTAGACAGGATTTACCTCCCTTATTGCAGAGTTACTTCCCATCCGAGCAGGTATTTTACACTGAATGCAGTGGGCAAAATATGGTTTATTAGCTCAAAAATGTTTCCTGTTAGGATGTTCTACTTCGAAAAAATATCAGGGGTTGAGAAATTATAGTTAATGTATTTCTTATTTTACCCGAAAGGAAAAAGGTCTTTCAAATTTTAAAGAAAAAATAAAAAGTGAATTTTGCCCTATCTTTTCCATGTAATAAGGGAGATAACTCTGGTTAGTGAAAATAAGGAATTATGTACATTATCAATAAAGAATGGAAACAGGGAATGTCAAAGAGACTAGAACCGTAAATACAACCAGAGAGAAAAACACAACTTTAAGTCAATCCAAGTGTCTTCAATAAATGTTTGGACGATCCCCTAATCGTATGTAGGCTCCAGGTAGCCCTAAAATAACATTTTGAAGGGAGGCATGTAGTAGTCCGGAGTGTCGAAAATTCAAGTCTAAAATGTGTAAAATCCGCCAGCTTAAGCGGCCCCCTAAACCCCCTGCCGAAATTAGGAGTACACATCGTTAAAGGTCTAGCTACGCCCCTGTATTGTCTATGTTTTAAGAGTCAACTGCACTTGCTTTAATCATGGCCTTTATGAATAAGATTTTTCAATGATTTTCTAAATTTAGATCTGTTAGGTTTGAACCTTTTAGCTTTGCTTATAATGTTGCCAGGGAAGCAATCTAAATGGAAAAACGTTTCTTGATCAGATCTCTGCATATAGAACTGAATTTATATACAAGATCTTTATACAATGTAGCTGTAATAACATTGTGAAAGTTTTCAATGATTTATGAAAACTGTATCTTTCGTGTAAACATTTTTCCATTATCACAAGATTAAAGTACGGTCCTTAAAAGTAATAAATATTAAAATGCAAATACTGGCAAAACAAACCATTTTAAATTTGTTTACAGAATATGATGGGGACTAAGGAACATTGCCATCCATAAAGCAAATGTGTGTGTTAAATTTACCTTGTAAAATTGGATGTGTCTAAATCCAAACATTGACGCAAGTTGCTTGTCTTTTATATGCATTGATAGTGAAGATACATGAATAGTAAAATTGCTGCGATTGAGGTTGCTTATTGACAAAATTTCAGATTCCTGTGGTTTGATTTGCAAGATAACATAAATTAATATTACTATTTCAGTACAGTTTGGGAAAAATTACTACACTTTTGTGTTACTTATGCTACATGATGATATTTTTTTATGTCTAATTATAAACCAGGAATGTGAATACTGGTATGTTACAGTCGGTTGTAAGCATTAGACTTATAGGGTTAGGGTTATGATGCTTAACACCACTTTCAACAATACTTCAGTTATATCGTGGTGGTGAATTTTATTGGTGGAGGAAACCAGAGTAACAGGAGAAAACCACCAACCAGCCGCAAGTCACTGAAAAACTTTATCACCTAATGTTGTATTGAGAACATCTCGCCTGAGCGGGATTCCAACTCACAACGTTAGTGGTGAGTTAGACTTCTAGAACTTGCAGATAAAAAGTATTTCATTACAAAAATAGTTCGTCTAAAATTGGTACAGGGAAATTCAAAGTACAACAAATCAATTAGGTGTGGTAGAACTTAAGTCAAGAGTAATAAAAATATAATGACTGATGTGATGTGCTTTGATCATCCACTCATGTCATAAGAAGAAGCCGAATATCTTGGTCTAAAAATCAAACAAGATTTAAAATGGAAAGCCATGTAAATAACGTCTGCACAAATGTTCATAAAACGCTTGAGTTTGCTTGTTCTCTCTGGGACTCCTATAATAATGGCAAAATCGATCAATTTGAAACGGTCCAACACGGGTTGATCTGCCTGGTTCGTCACCAACAGACAGCGAAACACATCAAGTGATGATGACATGTTCAGGGGCATGGAATTGCCATGCCTGACTTGTACATAGAACATAATATTATATCAGAAATATTCACTTCTTTAAATGTTTTGTGTTCTTTTATTGGAAACAATTGTGTCAGTGGTGTTCCAAAAGCAGCTAAAAATAACCAGAATTGTACAAGTTAGTTGAATATTACGACCTGATTTTACTGATAATATTTACTGCATTTTCTTCAAAACAGGTTTTTATTGGAGTTCCGAATATGATGTTTCTTACCAACTAGTCATATACAAATATGCTCCTGAATCTGTGAACAAACAAATCGGGTTCATTAGTTACAATGGACAAATATTCAATAATAAAAAAAATTGTGAAAGGTTCTGGCAACAAAGAATCAGCTGAGAATGTTGACAACTCAAAAACTCAACATGGAAATAGGAGATGAGAACAAAAACGTAGATATCAAATTTTGTCCGCATGCCAAGTTTCTAAAGTGCCAACAGAATTTTCAGTCGAAGTACAGTAAGCTGATGTCTGATGACTACTGATGAATGTTGGTAGTGTCTCATATTGCCATATCTGCAGGAAATATCCTGAAATTGCCGACCAGAAATCAGAAAGGTTTATTGCCAAAATAGGCAAAAATTGGCACAAAAAAAGAGAAAAGCTTTGTCCTCCCAACAGTCACCTGTAAAACCTGAAGGACAACAGCAAAACATACAACTGGTTTGATGGAAAAAGCCATTGCCAAAGTTAATCAAAATGAACTTTATATGAGAAGCTTTTCAACTCAGGTCATGCTGTATCTAAAAACAACTGGCTATTCTTTGACTTCACATTCCTATGTCAAATTCAAATTAAAAATGGTCTTCAGTTGTGCTTGTGTTAACTTTATTAAAACTACATCTGAAGTTTTACTCAATGATGTAATTGACCATATGAAGAAAGCTCAATTTATTTCAATTATATCAGATGGCAGTACAGATCCATCTGTCACTGATCAAGAGACAATACTTTTATGATATGTCCACCCTGACATGCATGAACCAACAACTTTGTTTGCAAGTAATTTTTTCTGATAACTTGCCTAGGGACAAGCAGAACATATCTGTATTTCCATACCCTTGATGTTCAACACTTGATCTAGCACAGTCTTGACTCTTGAAGACAGGGTAAAGATGCTCAACTTGTCATGATGTATAAAATAGCAAACAAAAATGTAGCTATATAACTACAGAAGATAAACTTAAGATAATTGCTAAACATGCATTCTTCTTCTTTCATTCATTATCCCTCCTTGCAAGACTAACAAAAGGACAATAATCGTTTTTCCATATTAGGATATCTGACTTGGGGTAACCTTACCTTGTTGAGATTCAACTCTCAGTTATTTTTTGCTCTGTATCTGTATCTGTTTCGAGAGTAATGTAAATTAGAAATTGCCAGAATACCTTTAATAGGGCTTGTTAGTTGTTACGAGATTAGGCTGGAGATACAGAGCCGAAAATGTCTTCGGAAGTCTAATCTCAACGAGATTAAGGTAGCCGGCTGATCATAGCATAAGCATAGTTTTTAGTCGCTCTGTTATTTAAGGATGCCTCTATCAAATACTTATTTATGAAACCAGTATATAGTTTTAACTTGGTTAAATTGTCATGTGTAAGATCTGACATAATCTTCAACTTTTTGAATGCAGTCAGTATTTCACTTTCACTACTTAAAGTATGGATAGTTTCAGACTCAGAGTTGACCAGACTCAGGAAAAGTCAGGTAGAATATTATATTTTATTTCACGAAATACTACTTTCTACCCTTTTCTTGCCTGAAAAGATAAGTTCCTACAGGCCAAAACTATACTTACTTTAAAGTTGGTGGAAATCTGTAAAGATATCGGAAACAATCCACTGTACATTCAGTTCTTACACTTGTAAGTTGTATGGTTATTGGAATGCACGTTACAGGAAACAGGTGCTCGTGACGTCACTCGTATCATGGCGACGTATAAATATTAGGGAGCATTCAATAAAATTGTCCACGTTACATTGTATCACGACTTTTCGCCAAATAATAATTATTAATATAATTAATAAATATGGTTTTACTTTAAAAAATATATATTCAAATAAGTAGGTGTGTCAAAAATTAAACAATTTTCTTATTCCCTCCCCCAATTTATTATTTTAATAACTGATCCAACAGGAAGTTACCAATAGTTAAGTACCTTTTCGCGGGAAAATATATTTATAGAACGATCCAGATATCGACACAGAACCTACTCAGTATAATACTAATAGTCCCAGGAGCCTATTACTATTTTTTTTTTATTTGGAGACTTATTCGAAAAGTTTATTACTAACAAAATAATTATCACATAACCAGACTTTATGTTTTGCAATATTTTCCTACACTTTCGAAATAAGTGGAACAAATTACCTACAGATTTAGGACCAGTAGAGGGCAGTGTTCTTTTACACCAATGAGATAGCACTGTATAAAACCATCCAATTAAAACTTGTAAACACAGATTTGTCCTTGACGCAAATTTTACATGTGGCAATTGGGTTACATAATATTTTTGAAGGATGTCAGAGGACAGTGCAACTAAATATGTCGTTGTTGTTGGTGGGGGACTGGTAAGAATAAGATGAGATAATTAAGACAATATTTGATATTTTACTTACCCAAATGGGCATTATGATTTAATGCATGGATGAAGAAAGTTAGCATGATTGGCATGACAAAATTACAGATACTGTATACACATGTATAATATTTAACTTTAGGTGTTATTTTTTTTCATAAGATAAGATAATTAAGAAAATAATTAATATAATTTTATGGTGACCCAAATGGGCATTATGATTTAAAGCATGGGTGGAGAAAATTAGCATGTTTGACATGACAAAATTACAAATGTAGTAGTTGGGTGTTATATAAGGCCATGCAAAGTTAATTACTTGGTTCTCGGGCCCTTTTTTGTCAAAATTGATGAGGGAGGGTGGCATTTTTTTTTATCCTTTTACTGCTGTAAAAAGTGATGAGGGTGGCATTTTTTCTTCTTTTTTTTTTGGTGAAAAATATGGCAATGTATAAATCTTTTCATTACTTTATTGAAAATTTCAATTTTATTTCTTCTGATGGTGGCAGAAACATCACAAGTGGTTAATTTTTATGGAAACGTCCAATCCGCTGGTCCCAACGTACCATTTTTTATCTCCGTAAACAATTCCAATAAGGTACAAGCTTCGGAGAAGCCCCCTATTATGTTTCCTGGTAAAACTGGCAAACATTTGTGCCGAATTTGCACAGAAACGATTGACATTTTGTCTAAATGTCAAACGGAAACACGTTTTTTATTTATACATTGTCATAACGATGCTTTAAATCTCATTTAAGCGTGATGCGTTTTAAAGCGTTTCACCGACCACGCGATATAAGAGAAAAACGGATCAGTGATTGGGATTAAAAAAAATTCAATGCGACTATGGCCCCCTTCCCTTCCTTGTCAATGGGACATTTTTGATATGAATGGGCCATAATGACAGAACTATGTGCCAAAATCCAGTGTGAAAAATAATGTATAATAAAAACATTTAACAAACTTTAATACATGGGTGGAGGAGATATATAAACTATCTGACAACTCACACCCTTCTGTTCGAATAAATATGATGAAGGACATACGAGCTTGAACTTAACACTGTTTTTAATTCTTGGCTTAAATCTTGATCTGGACAAAAAAATCCATCTGATATGCATGATAAACGCTGTGCAATGCATGAAAATTCCCATTTCACGTTTCCCGGGGAAAGTAAAAAAAAACACGGGAAAGTGACATGCTGATCATCATCGGTATCCGATACTTCCCCCCGGGAAAGTGTTATAAGTCCGTTGTTGCTCGTTGTTGTACTTTGCGGATATCAGATATATCAGTTTTTGAAACTGGTTTACGATTTATTTAAGCCTGAATTCCGTATGTAGAGGTATAAAATTGTATGTACACAAGGTACCAGATATCGATGTTGATTTGCAGTTGAACTTTCACAGATCATTTTGAAATAAAAACTAAATTATAAATTAGATACAGTGATTGGGATTAAATTTTGTTCAATGAGACTATGTCCGTGCAGTCTTGACAGAACGGTTCGGCTGTATGTAGAATGTATGTCTGACTTCATCAGAAAACGAATGCGCGTGTATGACGCGGAGTTTTTATGTGGAAATGCGCCATTTCGTCGGGTAATGCGACTATGGCGCGGGGCGCGTGGTAATCCCAATCACTGACGGATGCGGTTGTTTTTTCCGTACGGACAGCGCTACCGCATTTAAAAAAAATTTAAAACTATTTTTGCAATAAAATCGGCAATGCGGCGACGAATTTCCACATGCGGGCGGGCCTGAGAACCAAGAAATTAACTTTGTATGGCCTAAAGATGAAATAATTAAGAAATATAATTTTGAAAAAATATATGAAAAAAAAAGAAGAAAATTGTATAAATGTGCTTTTTATAAATTTAATTATGCCTATACATTGTTAATAAGGTAGTTGGATCTCCTGTCTTAATTTCATCAATTTCTTTCTTCCCCACCCTATTTTAACTACCATGGTACCATGTAAGGACCCAGATACAGTTTAGTCTATTTGTTATTGAGTTTTCTCTATGTCCTACATGTATGCACTGTCAGTTTGAGATTAAAGATATAGCATATATGGGTAATTTTTTATTTAAGGTTGCATAATCACTGTAGCATCACCACCAGATATAGGTACCTCGTGAAGTCAGGTAAGGTCAAATTATTTCTTATTTTCATTATATTCTACATTTTGCTGACGAGTAAAGTTTTGTGATATTGATTCCTAATAATGTAGCTACTATTTAAGGCTGATTATGATCCATAATTGACTTTCTCTCTCTTCAAATCGTCAAAATAGGACCGGGTGGTACCTGTTCAAATAAACTATTGTTTTCACAGAGAAATTCGTGTAAATAAAGGGACATCGCTGTACGGCAAATAGCAAAGCATCTATTCCCCGTACAGTAAACAACTATTCGCCGTACAATTTATCCGCTTGATTTACATGAATTTCTCTGTGAAAACAATAGTTTATTTCGAAATACAGTGTTGTTCAAGCTTAAATATGATAAAACTTTGTTCTACAAAAACGTCAAATGAATAGTTGAAGGATAAACATGTTTTTTACAACTTTGAACTCGTCACATGCTTCTTTGAACAGGTACAAAAAAAATGTACCACCCGGTCCACTTCTGACGATTTGAAGAGAGAGAAAGCAAATTATGGATCATAATCATCCTTAAATAGTAGCTACATTATTAGGAATCAATATCACAAAACTTTACTTGTCAGCAAAACGTATAATATAATGAAAATAAGAAGAATTTGACCTTACCTGACTTCGCGTTTGTTTTTCCACCCGCTTCGAGGGTACCTATATCCGGTGGTGATGCTACACAGTGATAATTACAAATACAATATACATAAAACATTTTTTTGAGTTATTGAGGTATAAGATAATTTTTGAAGGTAAAGAAAACAAGTGTGACGGTAAAGACATTTTGGTTTATAATAACAAACTACCAACATAAATCAGATGCATGAGGTTGAATATCACACTTCTGTGTTCATGGGACAAACATTCCAGCGTAAATAAAGGAAATATTTTACATAAAAACTATATAAATCTTTGAATATATAATTTTTTAATGTTTACTGTCATGATTAAACCTTTTAAACATTATGAAACAACAATTTTTGAAGTTTTAATTCTTTTCTTTTATAATAATTAATCCCTGGTATGGGACATTACCGTTAGGTGTAATATTCTATATGTGACGGTAAAAAATACAGTTTGTAAGTCCATTATTCGATGTATCACTTCATATATTTTATAGATCTTTTGAAAATAGGGACGAGTTAGTAACTTTTATTTTATTTTTAAACATATTTTTAAAAGAAATTTGCCCTTTCACTGTGACAATTATATAGATGTAATAATCATGTCAGAAATTATTTTATATCTAAAATTGGTGCAAGAAAATTCAATAAACTGCAGATAAATCTGATGAAATTCAGCTACGATAATGCACTAAGATCCCCCTAAGATCAGACTGAACCCGATTAGAGGTTATATCCAGATGACTTGGGTACAAGATTTTACCAGTGGCATTATCATTGGCTGATCATGCAGTTCATTTGCATATTGCCTCTAATTGAGTTTGCCTATCGCCAATAACCTAGTGAGCTTGAACCCCGTTTTTGACAAGGTGTACTCGACACAACATTATATGATAAAGTTTTCAGTGAATTGTGACTGGTCGTTGGTTTTCTCCGGGTACTCTGGTTTCCACCAAGAATAAAACTGATGCCAAGATATAATTGAAATACTGTTGAAAGTGTCAGATGTTAAGAAGGGGATTGTAGCATATTATAACAGCTGATTTTAATCAGATTATTTACACATCACTTTGATGTGGCCTTAGTGGTACATGTATGATATTTAAATATAAAGTTGTATATTCACTGCACATATATATTTTGATAACTGATATACATACATGTATTTCTATTAATTCTATATTTACAAATGTAGATATCAACCTTGTGGACATGTTGTAATGGCAGATTTACACATCCTTCAAGATAAAGGGTTATTAAGGAACTATTTCTTCAAACAGGACTATTATACAAGCCTTCTAAATTAAAGGGAAAGCCCTGTGTCCTTTAATTTGAAAAACAAACTATGTTGTTTAACTGTTAGATTGAAAGAAATATGGTGATCTTTAGAAAAAAAAGTACATTTTGTAAATTGTATACAGAAATATTTTCAATACTAACTTAGTTTAGACACATACATGTATGTTGTTCATAGACAATGACATAGTTGCTTTACTCTACTGCCTGTATTTTCAGCATTAGGAGTTTAATATTTTGTACAGAAAATGATTGACTTTTCAATGAGAAATTTAAAGTTCCCATCGAATAAACCCCATAAAGGACTACATCTGTATTATGTTTATTATATGGAAAAATTCAGCTTCTAGAAATTGAAATATACTGAGGTAACCACCAACTGATGTGTGCAGGAAAGGTTTTATTTCTTGATATTGGTGGAATAGTTGACCATTACTTTTCATAAAATATCTCCATAATCTCTTCATTTATATTTTGCTCCTGAAATTATGCAAAATAGAATTGTTAATTATAATATTTTTATTGGTTTCCAACATTAATTCATGTTCTTTAGTCTTTAGATTGACTTGAAATCTTAAACTAGCTTTAGATAGATAAAATACATGTTAACTTTAATTTTGAAACAGCAGACGTCTTTTCCATGTTATGCCCCTTAATTATGCAAACAATTATGTTTTTTTTGTTTCTGAACATTAACTTTGATTGACATAAAATTTTAAAACTTCAAAATGGACAGCATCTGTAGACAGATAAAACATAAGTTAAGTTTACATAGAAGAAAATTCAATAAAAATATTTTTTGGAGACAACAGGATTGGGAGCTGTTATTAATTACCTCATTCATTTTTTAAGAATAATAAAAAAAAAATTGACGGGGATTGGATGCTATATAAGAAAGTTTTTTTCCCCCTCAAATTTATTTTTCATTGATCAGCAATTTTTGTAATACTGGAAATTTCATTAAATTGATAAGACATCTCAATCAGATAGCCTACATTGTATCTCTGATATTTTTATGATTTTTAAAACCTAAACAAATATTGATTTGTGTTGTCATATACTACAACTCCGTGAATATATAAACAATTTTATGTTATGACTGGTAAAGGTAAAGGTAAAAGGACTGGGACATGTAAAAACATTACTATCAGCTGTAGTCAACATAATCAGTGTTGTATTCAGAAAATACAAGTTGTATTGCATTAGACTACCTTGTATTACCAGGGTTCACGGAATTGTATATGGGTTTGGTGGTCCTAGTGAAAAAATGTCAGTCCTAATTAATTTTCTATTGCAAAATATCAATCTTGTGTCATTCCTTAGCAAAATCTGCCCGAATTTTGCTGTTCATGTCTGACAGGACTAATACATTTCGCGAACTCTGTTTTACATGCCTGGAATACACATAGGGCTTTATTTCAGTAGAGCAGTTGCATGTTTTATTTTTGTTATTGACCATATCTATATGTAAATAACAGGCTTTAAAATGATCATGATGATGTATAGAATTCTCATATTTTCTAAATGATGTATTTTATATTCTCCCTTTAGGTAGGAGCCTTGAATGCCTGTTTCCTGGCTAAAAGAGGATACAAAGTAGACCTGTATGAAATGAGAGATGGTATGTCATAGAGGAGTATCTTTCCCCCCCCTCCCCTCGTTTTTGTTCTGCAATACATACTAGTGGTACTCCCTCATATATGGCCATCCATTTAATGAGGCCAGAATAAAGAATACAAAGATAATAAAATGCTACTGTACCCCTCACGAGAGGCCACCCTCTTTCACAAGACCACTTTATCATCAGAGAAAGGGTGGTCATATAAGAGACTACTGTAACACAATAGGGATATAGATGTTTAAAGCCACTTTGAACAGTGTTTCAGTTATATCATGACAGTCAGTTTTATTGGGAGATAAAATGAGTACAATGGGAAAACGTTTGATATACATATATACAAAAAGTAATATGAATCTGTTATTTCCTTTTTAGCTCACCTGACCCGAAGGATCATGTGAGCTATTGCCATCACTTGGCGTCCGTCTCCGTCTTACGTCGTAAACTTTTTCAAAAATCTTCTTCTCTGAAACTACCGGACCAATTGGAACCAAACTTTGTCTGAATCGTCACTAGGGTGTCTAGTTTTAAAATTGTGTCCGGTGAAGCCGTGCACCAATCAACATGGCCGCTGTTACTAAAAATAGAACATATGGTAAAATTGCGCGTTTTTGGTAATACATGTAACTCAAAAACCGTTAATAATATCAGAAATCTGACCAGGGTAAAAATGATCAGCACGGCAAGATTTAACTACCCTGAAAATTTGATTATCCATCTTGGAGTTATTGCCCTTTTTTCATCAAATTTTCAAAATTTTAATACTTTTCGCTCTTTATTTCAAAAACTATAAGAGATAGATGATAAATTGAAACTGCAAAAATGTTCAGCATGTCAAGATCTATCAACCCTGCAATTTTGCAGATAATATGAATACCCATCTTGGAGTTATTGCCCTTTTTTCATCAAATTTTCAAAATTTTAATACGTTTCGCTCTTTATTTCAAAAACTATAAGAGATAGATGATAAGTTTGAATTGCAAACATGTTCAGCATGTCAAGATCTACCTACCCTGCAATTGTGAAGAAAATCTAATTACCCATCTTGGAGTTATTGCCCTTTTTTCATCAAATTTTCAAAATTTTAATACTTTTTGTTTTTTATTTCAAAAACTATAAGAGATAGATGATAAGTTGGAACTGCACAAATGTGCAGCATATCAAGATCTACCTACCCTGCAATTTTGAAGTAAATCCCAGTACCTATTTTGGAGTTATTGCCCTTTTTTTCATCAAATTTTCAAAATTTTAATACTTTTCGTTTTTTATTTCGAAAAGTATAAGAGATAGATGATAAGTTTGAATTGCAAACATGTTCAGCATGATAAGATCTACCAACCCTGCAATTTTGAAGAAAATCTGATTACCCATCTTGGAGTTATTGTCCTTTTTTCATCAAATTTTCAAAATTTTAATACTTTTCGTTCTTTATTTCAAAAACTATAAGAGATAGATGATAAGTTGAAACTGCAAAAATGCTCAGCATGTCAAGATCTACCTACCCTGCAATTGTGAAGAAAATATAAATACCCATCTTGGAGTTACTGCCCTTTTTTCATCAAATTTTCAAAATGTTAATACTTTTCGTCCTTTATTTCAAAAAGTATAAGAGATAGATGTCAAGTTTAAACTGCAAAAATGTTCAGCATGTCAAGATCTACAAAAAAAAAGTACCACAGTTGAAAACGTCTGACAACTATGTGAAGAGTTATTCCTCTTGAAATGCATTTTTTTTGTTGACTTTCACTGCTTTTGGTTACTCAAATAATCAAAGGGAAGCAACTTTATTACAAAATGTGAAGTAGCAAAAGCAAAATTTTGAGACTCATTGACATTTATGTTTTTTATGCAATGTTGATAACATACATTAAAAGTGGAACCCCTGCCCAAATTATTTTGGAGAGGGGGTCAGCAATGACGAGGGCTACATTTGTTATTTTTTATCAAGTTTTATTGACTGATGTTGTTATTATACCCAGGTGAGCTATACAGGCTCCTGGGAGCCTCTAGTTCTTGAATGCAGCTATAGGATTTTTATGGTAAGTGATTTTATTGTTTATCTCAATGAAATGAAGTTTATGGCTAAGATGGTAGTTTGGCAGCCAGGGCCACAGTGATAATTGTTGACAGGCAGAATAAGATAATAAAGAAATAAAAAAAAAAAGATGGTAATTTGATTCTTTTATTAAAATGTATGATGTATGATTATCTTGTTCTTACTCCATGGTTGCCATTGTTACTGAAATATAGAATTCTTCAAAAGGTGGAGAATCCATAATTTTAAGCTTAACTTGGAAGTTTTATTAAACTTGATATATTATATCATTATTATGACATAAGATTGTACATTTTGTATTATGTTTGCAGCTTACCCTTGTGCTTTTAATTATTATGCATGTATTTTATTTATGCTAAGTGTATCTCTATAACTATGATTTTATGTATGTTTAACCATGTGCTGATTTGTTATGTTTGTCAGTTGTTTCTGTTTTCATATCCCCCGCAAACAAAGTTTGGGGGGGTATATAGGAATCACCCTGTCCGTCCGTCCATGTACCTTGTAAGCGCAACTCCTCCTAAATGGCTTATTGGATTTTTGTGAAACTTTACACAATTGTAGTACACTACCTACAGATGTGCATGAAGGAATATGGTTGCTGTCCAAAATTTAAAAGGGGTGATAATTCAACTTATACTTTCACGAAAAGGGGGGGGGGATGGGATGTACCTTGTAAGTGCAACTCCTCCTAAACGGCTTATTTGATTTTAATGAAACTTTACACACTTGTAGTACACTACCTGCAGATGTGCATGAAGGAATATGGTTGCTGTCCAAAATTTGAAAGGGGAGATAATTCAACATATACTTTCACGAAAAGGAAGGGGGCATGTACCTTGTAAGTGCAACTCCTACTAAGCTGCAAGCGGGGGGTATCACTCAGTGAGTTCACTCACAGTTCTAGTTAAAATATCAAGTCGGTTAAAGAGTTCTAAAGAGCTCATATTCTTTATTGTATTTGTATATATATGCTTCCGACTTTAAATAAAAATTACTTTACTTTACTTTTATAGGCCTTATAAGGTAACACTTGACATGTTAAAGGAACTGTAAGCAGTATAAAATATAGCATATCATAGATAAAGAGGAGCAAACTGGATAACTTGCCATATGATAAGTGGCTTAAACAAAATGAAATATATTATATTGTAGGCGACACAAACTTGATATATTGTAAAAGACATAAACAGATTAAGACTCAATTATTCAGTTGGGGAAAGGCCTCACATATTCTAATGTATTTTGTATTCCATAATTTTTCTTAATATCATTATGTCTCCCCTTCAAACGAAGGGAGACATATTGTTTTAGTCTGATTTTTTCTTCTGCTTCCGCTTCTTCTCAGCGAAGCTTGTCCGGAGCATAACTTTTTTGTCTTTCCAGATAGGTCAATTATATTTGGTATGTGGGTGCATAACCATAAGGAGGTGTGTCATATACTGTATTGACCTTCGTGGGACTTTGACCTCAAGGTCAAATAATTGTTTTTTAAATAGTATTTTCTTGTCCAGGCCATAACATTTTTGTCTATCGAGATAGGTCAATGATATTTGGTATGTGGGTGCATGACCATAAGGTGGTGTGTTGCGTACCATAATGACCTTCATGGGATTTTGACCTTTGACCTCAAGGTCAAATAATTGTTTTTAAATAGTATTTATTTGGTATGTTGGTGCATGACCATAAGGCAGTGTGTCGCATACCATAATGACCTTTGTGGGACCTTGACCTTTGACCTCAAGGTCAAATAATTGTTTTTTAAATAGTATTTTCTTGTCTGGGCCATAACATTTTTGTCTTTCGAGATAGGTCAATGATATTTGGTATATGGGTAAATGATCATAAGGTGGTGTGTCGTGTACTGTAATGACCTTTGTGGGACCTTGACCTTTGACCTCAAGGTCAAATAATTGTTTTTTGAATAGTATTTTCTTGTCTGGGCCATAATATTTTTGTCTTTCGAGATAGGTTGTTGTACAGATGGCCGCATTAAGGGGAGACATAAGTTTTAGGTATCTAAAACAGTTCTTCCTAGTTATACATTGTATCAATAATAAAAAAATCATATTCAGATAATTTATATTGACAGTAATTTTTGTTTCCCTTTGAATTTTGGTGGCAGTTTCTTAATAATTTTGAGATTTGTAAATGAGACAGATAAAGTAGCACAACACACTTTTCTTCAGCCTTGTTAGTTCACCTGGACCAAAGGTCCATGTCATGTATAGTTCTCACTTTGCGTCTAGTATACATGTAGTTAGCTTTTAACATTCATGTATATTTCACTGAAATCACTATAGTTCATTTGGAACCAAACTTGGTAAAAATGTTACTTGTTCTCAACATTTTATATGATTTTCCTTTCATTCTGAAATTTAACATGGCTGCAATGGTCTATAATGTTTTCTGATTAGCTTAGATTTCAAAAATCTTCTCAGTAACAGCATGTGTGATGAAATTGTTCTTTGACAGGAATGTTCCATATGAAAACAAAATTTAATAACGGTAAATAATTCCACCATTACCAACAAAGCGAACAATCACCTCTCACCTCAATTCAATGAACATGAAAATTATAAGGCCCTCTAAAAATGTATGATTTTTTGTCAATCAGAAATCCAAGATGGCCACGTGCACCACCACAACACAAGTTTTACAATAGGACCATATGGGAAGATGAATTTGTTTTCTCTTTCAGATTCTTGAAATGGTCATTAATAGTCATTGGATTGTCATATTCAATTTTTGTGTGGATTGGAAATCCACGTTGACTGACTTCATACGACATGTTTAACTATGGTAATTTGTTTGAATGCAAATACAAAAAAAAATGTATGCATGAATCAGCAGGTGTCTGATGAGCGATACAGGCTCAAGTGAACCTTTAGTTGAAGTGTTGCAGACACTACATAACTTTTAAATGTTTGGTTTTTATGGTGTTAACTGCCACTTTCAACAATATTTCAGTTGTGATAGGCATAGGCAGTTGTAAATCCAACTACCATATGATCATAGCCACAACAGCATCTAAATTTTAAATGAATAACATATTCATGTACAAATCTAAAAAATCTATGAATAACTCTTTAAGTCATTTTCAGGTTACCATTAAGCAGGGGCGGATCTAGAGGGGGTGCACCCGGTGCATGCCCGCCCTAAAATTGGAAAAAATATGATTTGTTTGCATAAAATCATGATTTTTCACATGAAATACCCCAAAATTTAGTGCATCGCTCCGCTCGCCACGATTATTTTAGGTGCACCCACCCCTCCTAACCCGGCACGTGCCCCCCTAAAATTGGAAAAAATATGATTTTTTTGCGCGCCCCCCCCCCCTAATTTGAAATCCTGGATGCGCCCTTGTTAAGTTCATCTAAAATATTTTGCCTGTTCACAAGAATATTACATATTTTTAAATAGAAAATTCCTGAAATTAATGAATGAGTCCAATTTAGTGAAAGTAAAATATTTCAGTAGAATATTGTGTTACATGTATTGTATATTCAAACATAACAAATAACAAGTGTATTGTTGATTCTGTCATTTATAGTATGTACATCTGGTTTTCAAATTTAAAACAATATTTTGATTGTTTTGGACACTACAATTTTATGACATGATCTCACACTTCTTCAGAAAATTCAAGACTTTTATTAACTATTAACTAAGTCAAATGAATTGAATACCTTTTTTGTAAATTCTAAATTGTGTAAAATTATAATTTATGATAAATTGATGAAAATCATAAATTAATAAGAATACTGAAGAAAAAACTTAATTATCATTGGCTTTCCCATTCTGTTTTCTGAGAGAAATCTTTTATGTTATTATGTACAAGGGATTGTAGAATATTGTTGAGTCAGCAACGCCATGAATAAATCTTTTATTACATTATAGTCATTAACAGCCTTGTTTCTATTAAAATCAATTTTGAAATAAATGAAGTGTTCCTGAACATTAGAAGTTTTTTTTATGTATAAAAGATATAATACTTTAAACTTCATTTAAATGGGTTTTTTTCTAAGCTCAATTCCTCAATTAAGTCTCAGTCTAACAGTCAGGCTGAATTTGTCTATTCTTAATTATTATTTGTCTCCAGATATTCGTAAAATGGAAATTGTAAAAGGACGTAGTATAAACTTGGCTTTGTCTTGTCGTGGGATAGAGGCATTGAACCATGTCGGACTTGAAGATGAGGTGCTTAGAAATGCTATTCCAATGCGTGCTAGAATGATACATAATTTAGATGGTACTTGTCATCCAATACCATACGGAAGGAGTGATCAGGTAATATTGTCGCTACTTTAAGAATTGTATAACTATATGTACACATGTACCTGCAGTACAATATACTTGGACATAATATGATGGTGTAATGGTTAGCATGTTCTACTTGACTGTGGTAGATAGTGGATTAACGCCCTGGTCAGGTCAAACCAAAGAATACAAAAAAAATTAACATTTGCTGCTTCTCCACTAATCAAGCTGCTTTAAGGAATAAGAGCAAGGACTGATTAGCTTGGAATCAGGATTATGTGTCTGAGTGGAGGGATGTGTCTACCTGTGACTGTAGTTTCAGTACATAAAATCCAACTAAGCATGTTGGTCTAGTACAAAGCAGACATCATTGTCATCTCATCTAATGTACCTTTTTCTCAACATGATAGAGCTAAAAAAAACATTGCTTTCAACAGCAATCGCTATTTCACTCACTGACTAGACACGATTGATCTTAAACTAAGATTTATTGTTTTTATAATTCTACCGTTTATCTGTTCAAACATTCCTTGGTAAAAAATGATGGATATTCTTTGTAAGTGTCTGGTTAAAATAGGGGCAGTCATGGCCGTGATCGTATGGTAGTTGGATTTAAAACTACATATGCAATCAGTGCCTATCACCACTGATGTTGTGAGTTTGAATCTCGATCAGGATGAGGTGAACAACATTATGTGATAAAGTTTGTCAGTGACTTGTGACAGGTCGGTGGTGTTCTCTGTCTACTCGATACAACATTATGTGATAAAGTTTGTCAGTGACTTGCGACAGGTCAGTGGTGTTCTCTGTCTACTCGATACAACATTATGTGATAAAGTTTGTCAGTGACTTGCGACAGGTCGGTGGTGTTCTCTGTCTACTCGATACAATATTATGTGATAAAGTTTGTCAGTGACTTGCGACAGGTCGGTGGTGTTCTCTGTCTACTCGATACAACATTATGTGATAAAGTTTGTCAGTGACTTGCGACAGGTCGGTTGTGTTCTCTGGTTGCTCAGGTTTCCTCCACCAATAAAATTGACTGCCATGATATACCTGAAATATTGTTGAAAGTGGCGTTTAACCACCAGCAAACAAACAAACAAACAAACAAAAATTTGAATTTGTTTTTCTTATTCGACCAAACATATGCATATCCTTGTTATGATGATATTAGTTCAACTAATACAGAAGAGGTTTAAGGTTGTAGCATAATATTGACTACTAGTAATGATACTACAAAATGATCAAATTCTAAATGTAAAAATATCTACCTGTAATAATTAAGGTGATTAATATTGATCATTATATATGGTAAATTTAAATTTTAGTATATCAACTCAGTAGACAGACGAAGACTGAACGAGCTTTTATTAACAGGTATGTCAACACTAAAGGACTGAATGAGGTTTTATTAACAGGTATGTCAACACTATGACCTGCATTAGAAATGTTATCTTTAGAAGTAAATAAATACCAGTAACCATTACTAGTAACAATTCAATTATCAGTCAAAATCCTATCAAATTTAAAAAATACCTAAATATCAAATATGAAACAGTCTGGTTAGTTCAATCACTTAGGATAGAACCTAAAAAGAATAATTTTCAAGTTTGCTGAAAACAGTCGGTATTTAATAGAACTAACCTTAGTGCAGGTAGAGTTTTTTTTAAATTATTTTTACGGTACATGCTACTGCAATTTATACGACTGGCTTCTTCTGTTTTTGTATATACACCTGTGCATTATAAGGGGTTGTCGTGTCCAGAGGATAACAAGTTAAAGAATATGAAAATTATATAGAAATGAAGAAGAAATGGGACAGCCAGGGCAACAACTACAAGACTGCCACTGAAAAAGTATGGGGAGTTGGTAGTGATGAAATAAAACATGCCTTTTTTATTGACTACCATGCACCGACTTTAAAAAAAAAAAATCTACAATGTTCTAGAAGCATGGCGTTCTCCCAGCATGGCCCCACTTTGGTCCACAGGGGGGTGCTTTTGGTTTTTTTTTAGATGAGAGGACATTCCCTATCAATACTTGACATTACACACACAGTATATACTAGAAAGTTAACATCATCATCTCAATCTTGAATGTATTATTATCTTGGATAACTCGAAGTAAGAATATTATCCGATCCCTTCCACTTCAACAAAATACTGTTTGACTATATCTGTGGCAAGGACACATTGTCTATTAATAGTTATGTTTTATAGCTGCAGAAAAATATCCCAATGTTACCTGTTACTTTAACCACAAGCTGTTAAAATGTGACTTCCAGACTGGTGAAATGATATTTCTCACGTAAGTAGAGAGTTGGTACCTCTTTAAAATGTGACTTCCAGACTGGTGAAATGACATTTCTCACGTAAGTAGAGAGTTGGTACCTCATCATCTTTTATGCCTTTAAAATGTGACTTCCAGACTGGTGAAATGACATTTCTCACGTAAGTAGAGAGTTAGTACCTCATAATTTTTTATCCCATTTAACAGTAGTTCTCGAAATTGAAATTTTAATGTACCGGTACTAATCCAAACCAAATTCTTGCATTTATTGTCCCCCGCCTCCGTGGAGCGGGGGATATGGAAATGCTGGGTGTCTGTCCGTCCGTCCGGATATAACGGTATTCTAAGCGTGCTCAGATTTTTATTTGTTGACCAATTGATTTCAAACTTACACACAAGCATTATATTAAGAATCTCTAGCTTAAGTTCGAAACTGGGCAAAATTCAAAAAAAAAATTCTTATAAAATCATGTTTTTTTTATAAAAAAAAGTACGGTACATATTTTGAGAATTACACATTTCTCTGAAACTACAAAAGATAGAAGCTTAATATTTGGTATGGGTGGAGATGCCAATGTGAAGTTGAGGATGCAACATTCCCCCCTCTCCCCCCTTCGAACAAAAAATTCTTGTAAAATCATGTTTTTTTTTATAGAAAAAGTACATATTTTGAGAATTACACATTTCTCTGAAACTACAAAAGATAGGAACTTAATATTTGGTATGGGTGGAGATGCCAATATGAAATTGAGGATGCAACATTCCCCCCTCCCCCCTCCCCCCCCCCAGCTCAGCCCCACCCCTCTAGGGAATCTGTATAAAAAATGTGACCGAGATCCCCACCCTAAACCATATATATTTATGATCAGAGTGACTAGACAAATTAAATGCCTTATAGCTAAGGCCCCGGGGGTCATACCCCACCCCCTACCTTGAAGTGAACTTTTTAATGGTTGAGATCCCCACCCCTAAACCATATATATTTATGATCAGGGTGACTAGGCAAATTAAATGCCTTATAGCTCAGGCCCTGGGGGTCATACCCCACCCCCTCCCTACCTGAAGTGAACTTTTTAATGGTTGAGATCCCCACCCCTAAGCCATATATATTTATGATCAGGGTGAATAAACAAATTAAATGCCCCAAGATTTTGACTTGCAACTCGGCTGTTGCATCTCGGATACTTTCTTGATTTTATAAATATATCACATGGATAACATTACACTCACATTACACCTCTTTCTATTGCGGTGGGGGACACATGGCTACATGCTGCAATCTTGTTGTTATATTAGTTCTAAATAAAAACTGAACATTTATTGGATCGAACAAAGTTTTACTGGTCTTGGTCCGGATGCTCATCTTGAGGACTGTAACAGGGGGTCAAAGTTTGGTTAAAATTTAAATTCTAAACTTAACAGCAGTCATTATGAAATGTATACATACTACACCATAATGTGCTATGAGATTTTTCTTATTCATTCTAGGTATACTATGATATAATATAATAGAAGCTAGAAGTTTGTTGTCAACATACAACACAGATTCTGTAGAACAGCAGACGTTAACAGCAGTCATTATGAAATGTATACATACTACACCATAAGACTGGTTGGCTCAGAATCAGGTTAATGTGTCCGAGTGGGGCGACATGTCTATCCGTAGACTGTTGTTTCAGTGAGCTAGCACTATAAAAATCCAACTAAGCGTGTTGGTCTAGTACAAAGTGGACCTCATCATGATCATCTCATAGAAAAATTAGCTTGTTCTCATGATATAGCTGAAAAATTGCTGAGTTGGCATTAAACAACAATCACTCACTCAATCTTTTATTTTCTTTTATAGGAAGGAAGGTAAAGAAAAACAGACTAAAACAGACTTAATAATAGGCAATGACGGAGCTTTCTCTACAGTTAGACATCAAATGATGAAGAATTCTTTATTTGATTATAATCAGGAATACATACCTCATGGCTACATGGAATTGACCATCCCTCCAACATTATCTAATGATGTAAGGATTTCCATTGACGTTTTATAATACATAAAAATTATATTTTAAGTTTATGTTTGGTCTCTGTGACCCCTCTCGTATATAATTTTTTTAACGATCTACCTATGATTATAAATCATCACTAAGGATTGACCTTTTGAAACAAGCATATATGGCAGTGTACCAGTCTTTGATATAACCTCAGATGATCAAGTTTGTCGTTCTCTCCACGTGCTAAGTTTCATCCTCCAGAAAAACTGAATTCCGTGATATAACAGAAATTAAAAATGCTTTAAATATGATAATCTGTGAAGTGTTTAAATTTTGTTATTGGCATTTTTTTTTCAAATTTAAGCAGTTATAATGTTAAAAATCTAAAAATTAGTCACCCATTCATTTTATTGGAAATTGACAAAAAATGTTTAATTAAAATTTCTCGTGTGGAAAGGTATGCACATTTTTGTATTTTGTATATTCAGTTAAATAATTGCAATGTCAAATTTGTATTACATGGTGTCATTGTATGAGATAAATACAATAAATTGTTACGTAAAAAATAAGATGTAATTATGTGACAATTAAAATATATAGGGAATCAAACTAAATGTAAGAAGGAAGTTATATTACAATCATAATTATAAATACATGTAGTAGTATTTACACTGCCTTTATGTTATTACAATCATAATTATAAATAGTAGTATATACACTGCCTTTTTATACCCCCGCTCAACGAGAGTCGGGAGTATATAGGGATCCTCATGTCCGTCCGTCCGTCACACTTTTGGTTTCCAGATGATAATTAAAGTACCGCTCAACCAAATCTTTTCAAACTTTAAAACAATGCTGTGGACCATTAAATACAGGTCAAGTTTGATTACGGTGTATTTCACATTTACCGTTCCTGAGTTATGGCCCTTTTTCTCTTAGAAAATAGGGACTTTTTAGGTTTCCGGATGATATTTAAAGTATGGCTCAACCAAATCTTTTCAAACTTTACAACAATGCTGTGGACTACCGTATTTAGGGTACTATAATGCGCATTGGTGCATAATGCACACCCCCTCTTGGCCTTGAAAATCTCCAGAAAAAAACTTGTTCGTGTCTATAATGCACATGGACTTTTGAAAAAAATCGTGGTCGGAAATGTAAGAATTAAATGTCAATCGTATATATTTTTGATAGCTTTGAGCTTGTCTCTTCTTCTGAGTGAATATTCGAACTATTTATATTCTTTAAACTTGAATAATATTGAAAAATAGTAATTCTTTTAAGTTTTAATATGTCGTTTTCCTACAATTTTTTTGTGTCCGGATGTTTAGTAGTGGATACGAAATGTAGCACAACATCGGTAAATACATGTTTAAATTCCGAATCTTACCGAAATTAAATAATAATTAATTCCGCGGTAATAATAATTAAAGATCAAATAAAAGCAATCAATAATTATCACTTATTAGATTAGATTGTTAAACATTGCAACGCTTGTGGTGAGTAGTTGCAAATATTTTTGTTACATACATCAAAGAGTGCCGACAATCGGATTTTTTTTTATCTTTTAAAATTGACCCTACTAATTAACGATCATCAATAAACTACAAATATTAAAATTTGATATTAGTGCTCATAAACATTTGTGCTGTTAGATACAATTTTTTCATAATTATTACCTTTATTGTTAATCAGATTATTATTGATATGATTAAAATTGACAAATCCATTTTATTGTTTCTTTTCTTTTTATTTCAATCTTTAATTACTTATATAAACATAGCCTGACAAGTCTATACCGTGGATAATGGATTATGACACTTATACACACACTTATTATATTCTTATCGGCAACACAGTATTGATTATTTTACGCATGGTCGGTCACACTATCTTGTCACGTAATACATACAATTGGTGTATTGATTTTATTCTCGAACAAAGGTAAACCTTTACAAAAACGATTTCACAAGACAGTTGTAATTCATCACTAATAAATACATTATTAGGCTCATTTTATTTAATTTATTATTTTTGTGGGATAGTGTCAAATATAAAAATACGAAACGGACGACTTTAAAAAAAAACCGGGAAAAAAAATGGAAGACATGTAATTTTCCGGTCTGAAAAAGAGTGAAACACATTGTTCTTGTCTATAATGCGCATCCCTCCTACAAAATAAATAATCTGGGTAAAATCCCGCGCATTATACACCAGTAAATACGGTATTAAATACAGGTCAATTTCGATTACGGTGTTTTTCACATTTACCGTTCCTGAGTTGTGGCCCTTTTTCTCTTGGAAAATAGGGACTTTTTAGGTTTCCGGATGATAATTAAAGTACCGCTCAACTAAATCTTTTCAAACTTTAAAACAATGCTGTGGACTATTAAATACAGGTCAAGTTCGATTACGCTGTATTTCACATTTACCGATCATGAGTTATGGCCCTTTTTCTCTTAGAAAATAGGGACTTTTTAGGTTTCTGGATGATAATTAAAGTACCGCTCGACACAATCTTTTCAAACTTTAAAACAATGCCGTGGACCATTAAATACAGACTAAGTTCGATTACAGTGTATTTCACATATACCGTTCCTGAGTTATGGCCCTTTTTCTTGTAGAAAATAAGGACTTTTTAGGTTTCCGGATGATATTTAAAGTATGGCTCAACCAAATCTTTTCAAACTTTACCACATTATGCTGTGGACTAGTAAATACAGGTTAAGTTCGATTACGGTATTTTTCACATTTACTGTTCCTGAGTTATGGCCCTTTTTCTTGTAGAAAATAGGGACGTTTTAGGTTTCCGGATGATATTTAAAGTATGGCTCAACCAAATCTTTTCAAACTTTAACACAATGCTGTTGACCACTAAATACAGGTTAAGTTTGATTACGGTATATTTCACATTTACCGTTCCTGAGTTGTGGCCTTTTTTCTCATAGAAAATAGGGACTTTCTAGGCTTCCGGATGGTATTTAAGGTACGACTCAACCAAATCTTTTCAAACTTTAACACAATGTGATGTACCATAAGATACAGATTATGTTCGATTATGGTGAAATTGACATTTACCGTTCATGAATTATGGCCCTTTTTCTCTTAGAAGAGAGGGACTTTAAAGATTTGGAATGCGGGGGTATCTGTGATCACCAGATCAACTTTCTCTAGTTGTATTTTACTTACTGGTATTAAATCTTTTTTTTTTTCAGTTTGCTATGGGTGTAAATTATTTACATATTTGGCCACGAAATGAATATATGCTGATTGCATTACCTAATTTGGATAAATCCTACACATGTACATTATTTATGCCATTTGAGATGTTTAGTAAACTAAAGACAGAAGAAGAACTTGTTCAGTTTTTCAGAGAAACATTTCCAGATGCTATGCTATTAATAGGAGAGTGAGTAATTTTCTTTCCTGATAATTTCTCAGTGCGTATTTTAACGGAGATGTTCATATTAGAATTGAATTTGTCATTTACTTTGATAGAGGGGTCATCGTTGTCGTGATCATATGATAGTTGGATTTACAACTACCTATGCAATCGGTGCCTATTACCACTAATGTTGTGAGTTTTAATTCCCCTCTGGTGAGGTGTACTCGATACAACATTATGTGATAAAAGTTTGTCAGTGGGTTTCGGCAGGTCTGTGGTTTTCTCCGGGTATTCCGGTTTCCTCTACCAATAAAACTGACTGCCACGATATAGCTGAAATATTGTTGAAAGTGGTGTTAAACACCACAACCCTAACCCTACTTTGATAGAATGATTATTTGTTTGTTATTGGCATCTTGAATTTTACTTGGTATTTAGTTGGAAATACGATTTTCAACAATTAAATGGAAGTCTTAACTATGCTTATTAAGAAACACTTTTTGAAGAATCAAAGATATAAAGAATTATTTGTTGTGTTTTATTAATTTAAACCTATTAATGACATTGTCTTGTCTTAGGCCTTTATCATTGCATATTTTAAAAATAGCAATTTCTATTAATGACCAGAAACTTCTACGTTTTCAAATGGAATGAACAGAAATATAAAAATTATAAATAGGCAGATTATCTCCATCAAGTAAATGGAACTCTTAAGCTTCTGTTTAACACTGTACTGTCACAAAAAAGTGATATAATATAGAAGGGTATGGATATAGCAAATCAACCAACCAAACACAATACAAACCAGTCCCCTGTCAAACCCCAAATGAAAATATAGGTCCTTCCTATGTGCAGGTTTATCAGTGGAATTTCACGTAACATAGAAATGGACAATAATTTACAGAACCTGCATACTACTACACAAAGTTATTGATGTCATTTAAAATTAAACTCCTGTTACACAGCAATAATATTTTTAAAAAATCTTTGAATGTTAATTTTTTCATCAAATGTATCAAGAATCTTCATGTTTGCAGAGAATTCTTAAAGAAAATATTCATGTCAAGTAAACCTCTCCCAATGGTTTCCATAAAGGTAAGTTATCTTTCTGAGAATAAAATATAACTTCCTGAAATAAATCTGTAAAATTTTGATACTTTACTCAAATAGCATCTGTGAAATAAAACAAAACATTCAACAAGATATAAAGAATGTAAGTGGGGAACTAAATATAATGTTATTTATGTTTGAAATAGTTACTAAATAGTGTACAGTGACAGTGAAACCTCTGTAACTCTAACCAGTCTTTTCTTTGGATAGATTGAAGTAAATATTCACTATTCACAGTAACTGCATCGGTGGCGTAATGATTAGAGTGCTCCCATCAAGTGTGGTAGATCGTGGGTTCAAGCCCCAGTCTGGTCAAACCAAAGACTATCAAATTGGTATTTGTTTCTTCTCTGCTAAGCATGCTGCATTAAGGAGTAAGAGTAAAGACAGCTTGGCTCCGAGTGGAGTGACATGTCTACCCACAGACTGTTGTTTCAGTACCCTAGCACTATTAAAATCCAACTAAGTGTGTTGGTCTAATACAAAGCGGACAGTATTATCATCTCATTGAAGTAACTTGTGCTCACCATCATATAGCTGAAAATTTGCTCATTTAGAGTTAAACAATAATTACTGTATTCACAGTACAGCAGTTCCCATCTTAGAAGGACACCCAATCTGTAATGTAAACATGGTATTAAAGCAAGGGATGGCCACTCTTGAGAGTCACAATCTGTAATGTAAACATAGTCTTATTAAAGGGATGGCCACTCTTGAGAGTCAGAATCTGTAATGTAACATGGTCTTAGTAAAGTGATGGCCACTCTTGAGAGTCACAATCTGTAATGTAACATGGTCTTATTAGAGGGATGGCCACTCTTGAGAGTCACAATCTGTAATGCAACATGGTCTTATTAAAGGGATGGCCACTCTTGAGAGTCACAATCTGTAATGCAACATGGTCTTATTAGAGGGATGGCCACTCTTGAGAGTCACAATCTGTAATGTAACATGGTCTTATTAGAGGGATGGCCACTCTTGAGAGTCACAATCTGTAATGTAACATGGTCTTATTAGAGGAATGGCCACTCTTGAGAGTCACAATCTGTAATGTAACATGGTCTTATTAGAGGGATGGCCACTCTTGAGAGTCACAATCTGTAATGTAACATGGTCTTATTAAAGGGATGGTCACTCTTGAGAGTCACAATCTGTAATGTAACATGGTCTTATTAGAGGGATGGTCACTCTTGAGAGTCACAATCTGTAATGTAACATGGTCTTATTAGAGGGATGGCCACAATCTGTAATGTAACATGGTCTTATTAGAGGGATGGCCACTCTTGAGAGTCAGAATCTGTCATGTAACATGGTCTTAGTAAAGTGATGGCCACTCTTGAGAGTCACAATCTGTAATGTAACATGGTCTTATTAGAGGGATGGCCACTCTTGAGAGTCACAATCTGTCATGTAACATGGTCTTATTAGAGGGATGGCCACTCTTGAGAGTCACAATCTGTAATGTAACATTGTCTTATTAGAGGGATGGCCACTCTTGAGAGTCACAATCTGTAATGTAACATTGTCTTATTAGAGGGATGGGCACTCTTGAGAGTCACAATCTGTAATGTAACATGGTCTTATTAAAGGGATGGCCACTCTTGAGAGTCACAATCTGTAATGTAACATGGTCTTATTAAAGGGATGGCCACTCTTGAGAGTCACAATCTGTAATGTAACATGGTCTTATTAGAGGGATGGCCACTCTTGAGAGTCAATGTAGTACATTTTTTGTAGTATTTTGATATAATAATCTCGGTGCATCTGAAATCTGGCCAGAAAACAAGGGTGACCTTTAGTGATAGAGGCCTTATACAAGGGAGACTACTAGAGCTTTCACCATTATTTTTCCCACATACTTAGATATTTCAAAATACAATAATTGGTAACTTTGACAGGAGACGTGACTGTATTTGTACTTGTGATAAAGTACATGTATGTTGAATACAATGTACTCCTGATATGAAATAAATCATATTTATATATTTTGTGATAATTATATAATAAAATATTTTTTTTCAGGAACTGTTAACTATCATAAATGCTATTATGTCACACCACTGAATTTTTTAAAAACTTTTTATATGTAAAAAAAACTGTCATTAATTCTACTAATTCCTGTTTTATAGTGTAGCCCATACCATGTCAACGATAAGGTGGTTATTATGGGAGATGCTGCTCATGCTATGGTACCATTTTATGGACAAGGGATGAATGCTGTATGTTGAGAGATAATTTTTTTTTAATTTCTTAAGAAAAACAGGAAATTTGTCCATAGGAATTTATTATATCGAGAGAAAAAAAGTGAACTGAACTGTTGATTTTGAATTTGAATTAACCATATACATGAACAAAATATTAAAGGGAAATAAAAGTTATGTTTCACAGAAAAAAAACCCAATATTTAATAATATTTGATACAAAGACAATTGTAGAGTACCTATAGTACAAATGTCAGATGAGATTTTGAAGAAAAGGGACGATACAGCTGAAAAATAGTATTACAATCCAGTAACAAAGTAAAGCAAAGCAAAATGTCAATAACTGGGACAACTCAAAAGTCCTACCATAATCAGGTGTTCTGTTAAAGTAATGGATCAAAAGTTGATTCTAAAATGTTTATTTATTTCAGGGATTTGAGGACTGTATTGTATTAAACAACATGCTTGACAAACATGGTGACAATTTTGGTGAGTTTAACTTTTATAAAGTATATGTAATGTAGTGTATTTATAACAGTTGATATGGTTTACCTAAATTTCCAAATTCAGAAATATGGAAGTGTGTTTTGAGGGAAACTATTTTGATATATTTTCTCGGAAAAAAAGCATAAATATTTTCACCAATGTACTAAATGTCAACGAAAAATATATTACAACTAAAACTTGACATTTGTTATTCTGTTATATAATTTGGTCCAAATAATTAGGGTAATTTAAAAAAAATTTTATTTTTAAATTCAAAAGATTCAATATAAAATAATAAAAACTGATAATTAAATCAGCCCGAATCTGAAAGTAAATGAAAATATGAGTCAAATCAGATAAGTTATCGGAATGAAATGATGTGGATAAATTATGATGTACAATTCTATTAATTAACAATAATGTATTTACAATCAACGTGACACAGAGGAAGGGTTTGGAGTTGTTGTAGTTACAGAGATTGTCAACAATTTCTAGTCCAGTAAATTTTTATCCCCTGATGACAATTATAATCAATTTTGTGAGATGTAGTGTACAAGATGAGTGCTTACTGGCACATTAAACTCTGGTTTATAGCAAGTTCATTTCATAGCACATGAATTTTTAAAATTTCAAATTATGTTTTAATTGGCATTTTGTATGTGTTATTTTGATTCTAACAATCAAGAATTTTCTTTAGAACTGGCTTTAAAGGCATACACAGAACACAGGAACCCTGATGCCAAAGCTATTTGTGAATTAGCCATGTACAATTATGTAGAGGTAAGTATATATTATAGAACTATCAATAATACTACCTCATGGCTTTACAGACTTGAGGAACATTTAAATTATATGTACATATACTACAAACTTTAATTGTTTACACTGTCAATTTATCAGAAAAAATATCTTGATAAGCGCACTGTGCTTGCTTTTGTTAGCTTTTGTTATTTGTGGTAATGTCTGGTATATTAATGATGGTATTTGTAAAATTATAAAATTTCTTTATTCATTTTTCATGAATTTTCTGATAACCCCTGATATCAATGAGAGTAAAAATACATATTTTACATTATAAGTTTAAAAAGTAGGGTTTTCAGCATTAGGATGCCAGGAATGCCCATTTCCATCAGGTGCGCCTTTTCACTACCGTTAGTATCATGTGAACCTGAAATTTTTATTGTGATTTGTCAAAACTGGTTTTTCAAGCCATCATTAGCATTAGATTGAGAGAAAAAAATCATTACCGTTATTTAGAGGAAAAATTTTCCGTGAATAGTTTTACATGATGCCCTATTCCCATTATCTGCTAGGGGCCATCTCATAGTTGGAGGTATAAGCTATACTCATCACTGAAGTGAAGAACTGCAATGAAAGTTTTTCTCCTGAATTGTCAATTTATCTGAGTTTCAGATGGATTTACATTCATGTTCACTTACATCCAATATCTTGTTAAAACAATCTATAAAAAGTAAATGTTTTAGTTCAGATATAATTTTATGTGTTGTCAGTCATGTTGAACTATGGAGTGAGTTATTTTAAAAGTGGACAAAAGCCTTAGAACAGTTCACTTCTCTCTATTATTCTTGGTATAAACACATTTTGCATAATGATAAAATGTCTTACAAAACCATATACCGGTATTAAAAATTAAATTTTATATTTTATGACAAATATTTCCTTTTACAATTGTTGTAGAACTCTATTAATTTGATGACTAATTCAAATCAATTTATTTCAGATGAGAAAGTCTGTAAATTCAAAGTTGTTCCTTCTTCGCAAAAAAATAGATAATTTACTGAATGTAATCTTTCCAAATTCCTGGATTCCTTTGTATTCCATGGTAAGTAAAAAGTTGATATTGGTTATTTACCAGAGGGAATCTTATCAATGTCCTGGTTTGTCAAACGTCGATACAATTAATTTACAGAATGTTGTGAGTTTCTTTGAATACCGTGGTAAGTCAATTATGATCTTAACATGATATACCGTGTAAGTGTTTTTTTTGCGGATACCTAATTATCGCTTTATTCGCAATAGTCATTGATCAGCGAAAAAAAGAATCTGTGTAAATTTCCACCCTTTAGTACATAAGTTTTTTTCTTTCTTAAATAATTGTATAAGATCTATCGTAGTATGACTGTATAGTGAATATTTAACAATTATATGGTCACTGTCATTCTTAAAGTTGTTGAAATGACGCTTTTAAAATATCCAACATGGGGGGGGGGGGAATCCTTCCCGAAAACAATGCATATGTTGACAATGATCATCAATGAACAACAAACAATGCCTTATTATTTAAAATAGCATCCAAGCCATACAATCATAACTGAGATAATTTATTATTAATCGGATTGTACTTCACAGCTGGAAGCAATCAAACTTCCAGACTGGACATAAAAATTGACAAATACATTTTATTACTTCTTTTCTTTTTATTTCAATCATTAAAAGCTTGTGTAAACACAGCCTGACAGTCTAATTATACATTAAGTAATTATGACACCTTTATAAAAAGTATACACACACTAAATCTTATCAACAACATTATTGATTATTTTACGCACGGTTAGATATAGTCACACTTTTATTTTTAGTTTATTTTCGTATCAACTGTAAACATTTACTGGTTCAAAACACAATTGCACTAGAGAGTTTTAATTTTCTGAATAATTAAAAAGTATTATATGCATTTAGTACATAACATATAGAAATATTAAATTTTCATTGGTTGTTAGCTTGGCTCTATATTTCAACAGTATAGTTCATGTCTTGACTACGGGAGACTATACTTCGCAACGGGCACTATACTAAAACGACCATTCTTCCCGCGGGACTATACCAAATTTTCCGCAAATTTACGTGATGAATTTTCAATAAAAGTTACTTCCCTTGATATGCACGGCGCTACGATTAACAGTTGATTACGTCATTGTTTACATTGCCGACATGACTGCCAGATTCGGCAGCATGGATGCAAACAAATTCACATTGCAACAATAAAATGTAAAGACAAAAGCGGCCACCAAATATGCAGTTAAAGTTTTCTCGGACTACATGTTGGAAAAAAATTATGACGAGGAGATAGGCACAATGGATATTGTTGTACTCAATGGCATTTTTAAAGACTTTTACGCGAATGTCAGAACCAGCAGTGGAGATTATTATACTAAAAGCTCATTAGTTGGAATTTTTTTGCCATTATACATGTTATGTACTAAATTTATTATGTACTTCTCCCTCGGGAACCGTTCTTCTATAGTGTTGTCTGGGAAAGTATAGTGCCTTCGCCTACCAGCTTGGGCACTATACCTACCCAGACAACACTATATAGGAGAACAGTTCCCTTGTGAGAAGTCCATAATAGGATATTAATGATTTTGTGGAATAGTGCCCAAACAAGTAAAGAAATACGAAAATATTTGACAATGGTAAACATTTTCATTTATAATGCACATCCCTCCTGCAAAATCAAAAATCTGGACAAAATCCTGTGCATTATGCATAAGAAATTATGATACTCAATTATTTCAAATCATTTCCTATTTTGAATTGTTGGTCAACCAATTCAGATAATGTAATTCTAATATAAGGGTCAATCCGCTAAAATTTGATTTTGGTTGAAACTCAGGATCGTGAAAATTAAGTACCGCTAAAATAATTCCACCAATTCGGAAGAAAATCGTGAAATTTGGCTCCCGCGAAAAAAACACTTATACGGTACATTTTTGTTCCTCGTTGTACACGGCCAAAGTAAGATAATGTTAAAAATATCATTGTTACCTTCTTACCGTTTCACTATGGTTTATCAAATTAACTAGCAACAGTTATGGAATACTGATAAAAGTTTTGTTGAGATTTATTGGTGTTTAACACCACCTTCAACAATATTTCAGATACAGTCAAACCTGCTTTAGTGACCACCTGTATTAAGTTAGTCAAACCTGCTTTAGTGACCACCTGTATTAAGCAATAACTTGTATTATGTGACCTTAATTGTTATTTCCCTTCACAGTGCATTTCATATCAATTAAACCTGTATTAAGCAACCACCTGTCTTATGTGACCATATTTCACTGTTTCCGTGGAAGGTCACATAAGACAGGGTTAACTGTACCATAGTGGTCATTGTTATTGATGGAGGAAACACAGAGTGCCCAGAGAAAACCACTTACCTGGCCAAAATCACTGACAATCTGTATCACACAAGGTTATATTGAGTTTACCTTGCAAGATTATATTTCACTGGTCAGGTAGTGACAAACACTTTTTGTATATTAAGATGTTAATCCAACTACCATACTGTCATGGCAACAAATGTCCCAATGAAATAATACATACCTCACTAATTTACACATTCTATAATATCTATTGTAACATGAATGCATTCTTTGTCTTTCATCTTTTTATGGTTTATATATCAGAATGTAAGAAACAGCTAAGAACTATGAAATAATACAAGCAGATACGAGATACTGCACACTTTAAATCTGGGCTGTAGTTTTATTACTCTCAGAGAGCCATGCAATAATCAACGACCTAGATGTGATATTGCATGGCTTCATGTTACAAATCATTTATACTATGGTTTTCAGAGTTGAACAATTAAACAATTTCACGCTTACCAATAGATTATTTAACCATCTAACTCCGAAAATCGTGGCATAAAATTAAATATTACATATTTAATATTTACTAATTTTCTAAATAGATTAGAAGGATAGGATTTTTTTGTTATTTTATTTTTATTTGTTGTTGTTTTTTTAGGTGTCGGAAATTCTAAAAGATTTTAATATTTATGGTAATATTTGTTGACAGGTTTCATTTTCAAGAGAAAGATACCACCTTTGTATAGAGAAAAGAAAGTGGCAGGATAAGGTATAATACTTACCATATAAAGATTTATCAACATTTAAAGAATTCTATATTTACAGATATTTTCTCAGATAGAATTATGGGAGATAGATACATTGTTTTCTTCAATGTGTACTGGTAGTTCACAAAGGGGATAGATAATATTGTTTTATTGGGGGATAGTCCAGATAGATATATTGTTTTCTTCAATGTGTACCGGTAGTTCAAAAAATTGCAAACTTCCTAATCTTATTAAAATGAGATCCGTCACTTGCTCCCCTTAACTGATATATTACAGTGTGTGATATCTGATGATACTCTATTACAGGTCCCATGTGACTGACCATAGATGTTACTGCCCAAAGAAAATGGCGATTGCCAGACTATGAAAGTGTTACTAACTACTTTACATTCTATGAGCAATCTGATTGGCAGAAAAAGAAAGAAAACATCTTATCATTATATATTCATGGTCTATTGCAAAGGGATTCCCTCAGATCTCACATGCCCGTGTCATACTACTAAAGGGATTCCCTCAGATCTCACATGCCCGTGTCATACTACTAAAGGGATTCCCTCAGATCTCACATGCCCATGTCATACTACTAAAGGGATTCCCTCAGATCTTGCATGCCCGTGTCATACTACTAAAGGGATTCCCTCAGATCTCGCATGCCCGTGTCATACTACTAAAGGGGTTCCCTCAGATCTCGCATGCCCGTGTCATACTACTAAAGGGATTCCCTCAGATCTCACATGCCTGTGTCATACTACTAAAGGGATTCCCTCAGATCTCGCATGCCCGTGTCATACTACTAAAGGGATTCCCTCAGATCTTGCATGCCCGTGTCATACTACTAAAGAGGAGCAAGTGAGAGATCAGATTTTAATAAGATTAAACTCTTCCTACCTTTTAATTGGCAACTCAAAATTAACATGCTTGCTTATTACCATATGGTTACAACAGTTTGATAAGACCGTTTATGAAGTAGTTATTCACCTTTTTGCGATACATTATGTGATCAAGTTTGTCAGTGACTTGCGGCGGCTCAGTGGTTTTCTCCAGGTACTCCAGTTTCCTCCACCAATAATATTGATCGCCACGATAAAGCTTAAATATTGTTGAAAGTGGTGTTAAACACCATCACCCCACTATTCACCTTTTTGTCTCAGAATATTTAATCAACAACACCTCCTACATTTTAAATAGGATTTCCTCAAAACTTGGCATGCCTGTGTATTACTATATACAGATGTGCATATTGTTCCCACAATTTGATCACACCATATTTGGATAAAATGAGTAACACTATTATGCATTTGCATAAAATCATGACCTAATATATTATTTATGACTTTCAGATTATCAACAGGACACTACAGCTTGGAGGTTTAAGTTTGTTGGTTGGTGGTTTCCTTGTATTCAGACATCTAAATGAGACCACAGACTTTGTAAACATTATGAAAAACTCTCTCAATTCCATGTTAGAGAGCTTTATGAGATAAACAGTTGAACACTCTCAACTTGTTGTTGCTATATTTGTATGGAGTTATAATCTCACCTATTCATAGATTAAAATCTGTATATGGGGCATTCAAATTCATAGGCTTAATATTTTGTGAAGATATAATTTTATGTATTAGAAGTTAGTGATAAACATGGCAATGCTTGGTTTGCACACCACTTTCCACAAGAATTGAAATAACCTGTCAATCTTCCAAAAAAAAACAACACTTTTCTACCTTAGAATGGGATATAAATAAACACAGGTAGTATTGACCAGATATTCCCTTCAAGATTATGTATTTCAAGGGGTTGATATATAATAGTTGGATTTATATTTGTAAACACAATCAACTCCATTTCAGGGGGCCCAGGTGGCTCAATGAGTTAGGTCGTTGGATCTAACAACTCATACAAGCCTATCACCAATACAGCGTGGGGTCGTGCCCGGCTTTGTAATTTACAAAAAAGGGTGCACTCGACTCGCAGCCGCAAGTGATAAAGTTTACCAGTTGATTGCCTATGGTCGGTGGTTCTCTCCGGGTACTTTGGCTTCTTCCACCACTAAAACTGGTCGCCATGATATAACTGAAATATTGTTGAAAGTGGTGTTAAACACAATAAATCAAATCAATCAATCAACTCCATTTCATTCAATTGTATGTAATCAAGTTTGTTACTGAACGTAAGGTGTATGATTTTCTACTTATACTCTGGTTTCCTCCACCAAGGTATAAGTAAAATATTGTTGAAGTGGCATAACTACATACATCACTCTTAATTCTTAATGCTGCATGCTTGGTGGAGAAGCAGCAGATACTTAATTCTTAATGCTGCATGCTTGATGGAGAAGCAGCAGATACTTAATTCTTAATGCTGCATGCTTGGTGGAGAAGCAGCAGATACTTAATTCTTAATGCTGCATTTTTGCAGTCTTACGTTATATAAACACAGTCAGTAAAATGCTTTCGTGAGTTATTTACACAGTGTATTTTTAAAATCAATTTAATATCCAGTGGACGTTTACAATGAAAACTATTCAAGCCACATGTATACATCAATACATATGCAGCGAATGTTTGACATGAGACTTAAAAATGTCCTGATATAAAGTATTTTTATGTAACATTGTAGATGTACACTCCAATCATTCATAAACAACCTATGTTGTAATCGGGTTCTGTTCAGTCATGTGACATCCTCGGTCATGTGATCAGGATGTGATTTTACTCGTTGACCTCCCTTTAACTTGGCATCACTTCTTTTGATGGCTTTATGTACCATATTTTTTTCCTCTGTAATGATAAAGAAGTTTCCTACTACTGAGGTATTAAACATTAATAACAAGGAAGAGCTATAACATTTCTACCAAGATTTGTTTCAATTTGTTCAGTGATTTGTGAGAAAAAGATTGAAAAGTGAAAATCTAGTAACAGAATATAAAATCTTTTCTATTATCACATTTCTGTGATGTTTTGCATATTTTTATTGCATGTCAATTTGCAAATTAAATTTTAATATTTGACATATAAGGAGAAACAAGATGTAAACTTACCTTTTGTTTTACAAAGTTTCAGAGATGATGCTAGCTGTTTTTGATTGTGTCAGTTCAGAAACTTACCTTTTATTTTACATAGTGTTAGAGATGATGCTAGCTGTTTTTGATTGTGTCAGTTCAGAAACTCACCTTTTGTTTTACAAAGTTTTAGAGATGATGCAAGCTGTTTTTGATGGTGTCTAATCAGAAACTTACCTTTTGCTTTACATAGTTTTAGAGATGATGCTAGCTGTTTTTGATGGTGTCTAATCAGAAACTTACCTTTTGTTTTATAAAGCTTTAGAGATGATGCTAGCCGTTTTTGATTGTGTCTAATCAGAAACTTACCTTTAGTTTTACATAGTTTTAGAGATGATGCTAGCTGTTTTTGATGGTGTCTAATTAGAAATTTCTGACATGTTCTTATGGTACCTTTAAAATAAAATAAAATAAAAAACAATGTTACTCTTTTTATTGATTTTCTAACATTTATTGATAGAATTACTTTCAGCAAGTGTACTTGAATATGTGTATATAATTAGCGAATAACTGTTTGTTATGTCAAATGAGTAATTTTTCAGCCATATTATGGCGAGAACAATTTACTTTTGATGAGATGATGATGTTTGCTTTGTAATAGACAGGCATGCTGAATTTGATTTTTATAGTGCTAGCTCACTGAAACAAAAGTCGGCAGATATACATTTTGCTCAACTCGTATTACACTGACTCTTACCCCATGCCCATCATGCTGCATACTTAGTGGAGTAGCCACAAATCCTAATTTAATAGTTTTTGGTTTTACCGTGGATCAAACCCATGAGCTACAGAGCTTGACACAAACATGTTGACCGTTACTCCGCCATGGTGTTTATGCTAATTAGTCATTCACAATAGTTTATAGTAGAGTTCTACACATTTAATTCCTAACAAGTGGGGGCCATTTTCAGGAAACTTCTTTTAAAATTTTGAACCTATCTGAAAGGAATTCAAGAAGCAGTTTTCTTTTCTTTTTTTTTTGTTTGTGGAAAATTGGTATAAACAATCTTAGAAGTCATCAGAAATCTGGAATATCATTGATTTAGGTCCTGAAATTTAAGGACCCTTTTCCATGTCCATCATCAATGAAACACCATCTATGTTGCTTTAAATGAAAAATCTACCTACTGGTACCAATACTATTGGCATAGTCAAAGTTTAGAACTCTGAATGCTATCAATCTATCAATGTGGATATGTTTGCATAGCTTATTTTGGTTAATTTCAACAGAAATGCATGTAATTTTCCATTAAATACTTTTGGAAATGCTGAGATATGTGTGGGAAAATTGTATCCAATTCAATTGAATATTCTGTGATATTTTGATTAGTACATGTATGATTACCTCCTATATGAAGTGTGTGAATCATTATGTTATAATCCTTAATCTTGGTTGTAAAGGTCAAGGCTGACTGAACCATCAAATGACATCCTCGTTTAGCTCTTATTATAGCAATGCCAGTATTCAGGTTAAGATGCTTTACTAAAATAAAATGTAAAAGATGTATTAAACATTTCATATACAATACCTTATGTTGGCAAAAACATGATGCTATGATGGGCCTATGGGAAGTATGCTGCAAGTAAAAGAGGAGAAAATAAATAGGATTGGAAAATTTTGTCTTGCTATCGGCCACCAATAATCACCCCTGACAAGATTTCCCCAAAAGAACCAATTGTATGTTTTTCTTTTAAATATAATTATATCCCTAAAATTAAAACTATAGAGGCTCACACGAGCCTGAATCGCTCACCTGGTAAATTATATTTATTGAACTATTGCATATCTTAGCATCTGTTACTGTTGATATCCCAGGACTTGAACCCAATTGAACTGGGATCATTTATACAATTGCATTTGATCACATTCCTGTTTTTTTCAGAAGATTTTTGATTTTTTTTTAATTTCATGTTTGAAATTTAGTTGCTAAGTAATGTACTTCATTAAAACTATAGTCAATTTCCCTCAATCATAGGTAGCCTTAGCCAATTTTGACTATCCTATTTAGGTCAATTAATAACTAGAACTGTGAGTGACCTCACTGAGTGATACCCCCACCCCCCCGCTTGCAGCTTAGTAGGAGTTGCGCTTACAAGGTACATCCCCCACCTTTTCGTGAAAGTATATGTTGAATTATCTCCCCTTTTAAATTTTGGACAGCAACCATATTCCTTCATGCACATCTGCAGGTAGTGTACTACAAGTGTGTAAAGTTTCATAAAAATCCAATAAGTCGTTTAGGAGGAGTTGCGCTTACAAGGTACATGGACGGACGGACAGGGTGATTCCTATATACCCCCCAAACTTTGTTTGTGGGGGGTATAATAATAATACTTTATTTTATGTGGGTAAACTGAGTTAGCTACACTAATCTTCCCTTCATTGGTCCTAAAGACTTTAAAAATATTTGGCTTTCCAATCTTATGACTAAGAGCGTACCTGATGAGGGTTATTCCCATTGTTCATATTAAACTTTGGATCACAAGGGTTCAGAAACCATAGACCATGGGGTCCTTACTTGAATCTATATATTACAGTAATGGTTCATGCCATATTTGACATTTTTATGCCCCTGCGACTATTGGTCGGGGGGCATATTGTTTTACCCCTGTCTGTGCGTCCGTCACACTTAGTATGCATAGTTTGTCCGGCTAACTCCTCCTACAGTTTTTGAGCTAGACCTTTTAAATTTTGTAGACAGTTAGTACTTACACTGAAGGTGTGCATAATTTATGGATTTTGAGTTGCAACAATTTTTTACAAAATTATGGATGCATGAACTTAGACAGATTTTGCTAAATCCCTATAGGATATATGGTTTGTCCAGCTAACTCCTCCTACAGTTTTTGAGCTAGACCTTTTATATTTTGTAGACAGTTAGTACGTACACTGAAGGTGTGCATATTATATGGATTTTGATTTTCAACAATTTTTTTACAAAATTATGCATATATGGTTTGTCTGGCTAACTCCTCCTACAGTGTGGGGGCATTGTATGTGTCTTGGTGTGTCTTACAGACACAAACACCTTTTAAAGTCTATACATAAGTTTTCTACATCATACCCGATGAATAATATACCATTCCTTGAAATTAAGTTATATTGAAAATCCATTTTGGCTCTTCAAGACGTTTTCTTTGCATTATAGCCCTACACATTCCTCAGAACCAAACCAAAAGTTAAGGTAGTAAATTGGGGTGGGGGGAGGGGGGTTGAGATGGGGGCATTCAATTTTCTAGTCTGCATTGCAGTCTATATATCAATCTGTCAAACCCATGGTCTCGACTGCATCGCAGGTAGTCGCTTCCAATATAAAGGTACATACAGACGTGACGTGCCGTTCAAATGGGTAGACTTTTTTAGCTTTCTAAAATATGATTGGTTCATAACTTTTCCACTTCTATATATCATTAGGTTGGTTGGTTTTATGGTGTTTAACACCACTTTCAACATTATTTCAGTTATATCGTGGCGGTAAGTTTTGTTGGTGGAGAAAACCGGAGGCCCCTGAGAAAACCACCAATCTGTTGCAAGTCACTGACAAACTTTATCACATAATGTTGTACACCTCGCCCTGATCGAGATTCAAACTCACAACATTAGTGGTGATAGTCACTGATTGCATAGGTAATTGTAAATCCAACTACTATCCGATCATGGCCACGATGGCTCCGTATATCATTAGGTGGAAATTTTTAAACTATGATATATTGATAGGCCATATATCTACAAACCCAATGCAGCTACATATACTTTGAAGATATTTTGAATTCCATTGTTCTAAGTCGCTGCTATTATTCTTCTGGTTTCAGAAGTGATGTTATTCGTATATTTCACAATCTGCCATGTCTTAATACATTTACATACAAAATACCGGTATGAAGGCACTCGGTCTTAAGACAAAATAGTTCTGCCATTTTTTAATTGTTTTCCCATAACAGTCCATGTTAAACTTTGGACCCTCAAGACTCAGACCCCATAGACTCTGGTACTAGACTGAACCATTTGATAGGATATTTAATGCCAATTGCAACATCATTTTCATTACTGCCAAGGATGACATAACACTTTCCATACCATAATTCTCTGCCAACAACAATTACACTAACCTGCCAAGGATGTCATGACACTGCCCATACCATAATCTCCATGGTATTTAGTTATTGCATTTTTCACACAATTCAGGAAATCATAAGATGTAAACTCCATCTTTGACCCTTTTGCATCATTATTATTTAATTCACACACTAAATATCTGGAAATAATTATTTATAAATTTTACAAAAAAAATCTGAAAATAATTAACAAATTTTACAAAAAAAAACATAACCAATATTTATCTGTAATCTGAAGTTCAATAATTAACAGTACATGTATAGCATTTATATTAAACATCTACATGTTCTAGTTACTTGATGGTAATCTGACATGTTACTCAGTAAAATATGGGTAGAATTATGTGTAGTGAGCATGTTTTGTTTTTTTAATTATTGTACTTCTAGGTATATGTAATGTTGTTCAAACTCCAGCTGACTGATAAACTTCTTATCTATCCATATGCATTTGTGATATATTACTTCAACTCAATTTACTCTCATTTCTCATTTTTTTAAATTTTTAGTGTTTAATGCCACTTTCAACAATATTTCAGCTATATCATGGCGACCAGTTTTAGTGGTGGAGTAAGCCAGAGTACCCTGAGAGAACCACCGACCATTGGCAAGCAACTGGTAAACTTTATCACTTGCGGCTGCGAGTCGAGTGCATCCTTTTTTGTATTGGTGATAGGCTTGTATGAGTTGTTAGATCCAGTGACCTAACTCATTGAGCCAACAGGGCCCCTTATTTCGCTTTGTTATTCGTGTACCAGAAGTACTAAACATCTGCCCATTTTCTATTTTTGTTTTCTAGAGGACAAGACTGACCAATGAGTGTCCTTTGATATATATCTCTCTGGTTTTGTTTCCATATAATTAAATGATATTACTTTTTGCCAATATGGCTCGTTTTAGATACATCTTCACTTGAAAGCTGGCTTGCACGTCAAGCCACATTGTCAAATCCAAAAGGCAGCCGAGACGAGTCACAAACCTGTTAGCCGCATGTAAGACAGCAACCCAATTATTGACCTATTAAGGTAAGGGGAAATTTCCCCATAATATTATTTTACGAATAGGGAAAATCTCAAAATAAGCTTTGCGCACTTTATATATATATTTGTCATAGAACAATTACCTTATTTATTTTTCTCAATTATTTATTCAGTAGTTGAATAATAAAATGTTGTAACATAAATACGCATTTTTCCTTTGATGTTTTTATGCGTTAATCAACTTAAAAATAGTGAACTTTTACAAACCATGGTTTAACTTGAAGATCTTGATGTTATTCCATGATTTTGACGTCACATGAGAATAATAGTTAAGTTTCTATGGAAGTGGGAGGAGCTTACGTCATGGTTTAATATAAAGATCTACATGTTATTCCATGGTTAACGCAGACTTCGATGAAAACACCCAATATTGATTTCTGTTACAAACCATACATGTATATACCATGGATCTTACGAATTAACTTATTTAAACCAACGAATTCGTTGGTTTAAATAAGTTAATTCGTAAGATCCATGGTATATATAATACTTAAAACTATAAGCTTAATTCAATGTTTATTATATATTTTACCACAAGTCTATGTACCTTTGAAAGAACTTGAAAAATTAAAGTGAAGTACATAAAGTACACAATAATTCACTCTTACATATGCAATTGGTGGTCATTTGTCAAATTATTCACTGAATGCAGTTAGTTTTCAGGAATTTGTGGTTTTTTAGTTATTTGGTAAATATTTGTAGTATTACTGAATTGGCAGTAATATGTCCAGTTATTCAGTAAATATGTTTTTGGTACAGATTTGGTGGTCATCTCTCATGTTTTTAGTGAATTATCGTTGTGGGATCACTATCTGGTTTTATCAGTTTTCCACAATGACAATGGGGTTACCTTGGGAGTCCAATATGATGTGGCTCATTTAATTAATGAAGAATAGAATTATGAAACTACATGCACAGTCATTACGGGTAATTCCATGCACTTTCTCATTCAGTGAACGACTACATGTATGAATAACATAGATATCCACTGAATTGGATGGTGCGTAAAATGACCCTCTAACATTATTATTTGTTTCTTACAATGAAGAAAGGGTAGACATATCGGTGGCATTGTGATTAAGGTTGTTGACCATGGATGTGAATTCCAGGAACCAAAAACTTTACTCACAGACCTTCTGATTGTAGGGCTCCATGTGAGGCATCTTCTGTCAGCTATTCTACAATTTTAGTAAATTTTACCCAGAATAGTTGAGGCTGCATTTTAAAATGTAATTAAATGACAATGAACTATAAATTTTAGGCTATTTTATGCCTTTTGGTTTAATCATGGTAAGTTATTAAACTAACTGAAAAATGGCATTATTAATATTTGGACAAGGTGGCATACCTGTTTTTGAATCTAACCATGTTTCTCAAGAAAACAATATTCAAATTATCTCCCCCTTGTTACAATCATAAAATAATGTTCAATCGACCCGAACTTTATTTTTCATTTCATCAGTTTAAAACCTCCAATTAAAAAAAAATTTTGGGTTCATTTCTGGTACAAACAACATAAAAAAATGGTTGATGTTTTGTGGTAAAACTGTTAAATCACAACAAATAATTATATCTCATTTTGGATAGCCATAAGTTTGCGGGGGTTAATTTGGATAGACCAATATGGCTGCGCCCATGAACGTCAACATTGAAAATTTCTTCTGAATTTTAACCTCCAAAAAGACACAATGCTATTCGCTGAAAATACTGTGAGACTGTCATAATTATGTGTCGTGTATCTTATTGAAACGCGTGGTGAATTCTTAATCCTTAAAGCTTAATTTGAATGTACCCATATGCTTGTCACGTAGACGAAGAGCCGACAGACGTTGCGTAATCCGGATATAAAGGAATTCAAACGATAAACCTGTCGATCATTACATGACGCAACTAACATGGCACTTTTAATCAGAAGTTTTATTGTTTTTAAGCATAAATTGACGCCTGCAATTATCAGATCTCGTGGAACTTCTACCTTATGTCGACACATTACAAGATCAAAATGGGATAGACAAAAAATATTTCATACGTCAAAGAGATTTCAGACTTCAGAAGTTAAAAACAGTAAATCTAACAAATCTGTCAACATAAACAAAGCTACTTCAGAAATCAGACGTTTATTTTCTCTTGCTAAACCAGAGAAATGGAAGTTGGGAGGCAAGTTTTGTGCTTTCATTAACTTGATCTAACGGTCGAGAACCAATTACCGGATCAGGACATCTCGGTTTTGAACATGCGACATTTCGGTACTCCGCTTGGTACTGGACATTTCGGAACTCAGTACTAGACATAGCAGTACTAAATGAAAGGCAAATCGGTACTTCTAAGGAAGTAATAATTTGATTAATTTAAAAACTTATTATTTTTTTTTTTTACATTTAGACGTTGTTTATACCGGTGTGCCTAATTACCAAATCGGACCAAACCGGACAAAATCGGACCAAAACGGGACCAAAACATACTAAATCGGAACAAATAGAATCAATAAGGCACGAAATCAGTAACTTAAAATATCAGATCGGATCACATATAAGCAATGAAAATAGTTGCAAGTACAGTGAATATGCTATTTTTGCTTGCCAATAAATGTATGTTTATTTAATTTTATCTTATTTTGTTCTTTGTTTATATTTAATGTATGGGAAATTTAGGAAATACATCCCCGTCCTTTTTATAAAGGCCATTTATTGTGAACGCCTTTAAAAACACTGTTTTCATACTGTTTAAAATTTGATTTCACATAGATGTCACCTTCAGCTTTTATTATTTTACAACAGTAGGGTTTCACGCCTAATATTTAGTTTGATTGCATAATCATTATCTGACAATTAATCAAATTACATCTTTAATTAAATTGACATCAAAGGGACAATTCATTAATATTTGTAAATAACTTTTGTTTTTGATAACTAAGTGCCTTTATCAATAAATCATAGATAAACTTAATGAGATGATATAATAATTTCATTTCTGTTTTGATTACATACATGTACTTAACTGTTTTAATTACATTAAATGTAGATAGCTTTAATTACCAAAATCATGTCACTAACTGGGTCAACTTCACACTAAAGATTATGACAATAAACAATTATTGTGTTACGCTAATTAGGTTTAAAAAATTACATTTGGTTATTATGGAACACATATTAGTGAATACACAAAAGTAAAACAGTAACAGTAAATACGATTTTAACACAAACAGAAATAAAAATCAATTTATCATGAGAAACTCACGAGACACTGGTATCTGAAGCAAAGGTCAAAATAATGAAAATAAAAATCAATACAAAAACAACGATCTCTGGGATCGATCTACACTGGAACTATAAAAAACACATATATCCATCCACTTTTGGGTCATATATTAAAGAACTACTAGTACTAAAATATTGACAATTAATAAGTACCAAACAATTGTGGTCAGGACCGAATTATCTCATCCATCCAAGTCCCAAACTGTCCAGTACCGAGTACCGAGATGTCCAAGTCAGTACAGAAATGTCCAGGTACCGAGTTGTTCAGGTACTGAGATGTCTAGGATTCCAATTACCGCCAAATCACATGTCATGTGCTAACACAGGAAGTTTCGAATAAATTTCTGAAGAAGACATCTGTGACATGTTGTTGGCTAGACTACAAAAAATGTTTGCTTTGCATATTCCAAAGACATCAAATAAAATCCCATTAGAACCCATTACTATAAAGAACAAGGACGGTCACTTGGACATCAAATCTAAAAATAGAAAATGGACACCTGAGGACGATTCCAAAACATCTTTTCAAATATTATCAGTAAATTAACGCATATACATTTATCTTGAATACACACTTAAGTCCTTATGTTTGATTCATGGTTTTTATATCTTATTATCATTTTCTTCAATACAGACCTCCCTGCATTTTTGACTCATTTGAAAGGATATGGGTATACTAAAGATTGCTGAGCAATTGTGACACCTGAAGTTTTTGTTTTAAGACCTTCTCTTTTAAATTTACTGTTGATTTTGAGCTCATTTTCCATATCTAATAAGATGGCGATAATTGGTACAGTTCTCCAGATTAAGTGCCAAAAATCAATATCTACAATGAGTCCCTGATTGATATGGAGTTAGCATTATGATTGTGGTGTTTAATGCCACTTTCAACAATATTTCAGTTATATTGTGGTGGTGAGTTTTATTGGTGAAAGAAACCGGAGAAAACGACAGACATGCCCAAGTCACTAATTGGGGCTAGGTGTACAACATTATGTGATAAAGTTTGTCAGTGACTTGCGACAGGTCGGTGATTTTGGCTGGGTACTCCGGTATCCTCTACCAATAAAACTGACCGCCACAATATAACTGAAATATTGTTGAAATTGGCATTAAACACCATCAAACAAACAAACAAAAAAGTTTGGGTTCTTATTAAAGAAATAGAATACATGTATTTTATTTGTTTAATATTTATAAATGGGACCCAATGGGCAAACATTTACACACACATAAATATCATTTATGATCAACATTGAAACAAAACAAAATCATATGCTAAAACTGCTAACTTAAATAATTGTTGACTTACTGTTTATAGACTCACAATCTTATTAGTGAGTGAGTAAACTACAGCCCATGTGATCTTTAATTTCTCTTTGCATTTTGATGAGTTTGGAGACCGAGTTGATAATATTACATTCACCATTAGTATACACATCTGGTAGTGACCACATGGGGATTTTTTTGTTAGTGTCAACAATTTGTATTGGAGATTGTGTATACACAGGAAAGATTATTTTTTATGATTCAATACAAAATACATTATAAATACAAATTTTGTATTAACAATATTTTGTTCAAAGAAACATAGAAGAAATATATATATAAAAAATAAAAAAGTGGTAAAAATGTTGTAATCGACCCATTAAAACATTTGTGTTCATATTTTACCTCTGCAATTTTGTTACATGCACAATATATAAATTGTTTTACAGGTGCAGTTGTACTCTTACTAATATCAAGTGGTGTTTCCATGGCAGTTCCATTTTGTATAGGAAAAGTGATAGATATAATTTATACTTCATCAAAGGAGGGACATATGAAAGAGAGACTTACTGCATTTTGTCAAATTATGATTGGTGTATTTGTGATTGGTGCTTTCGCTAATTTTGGAAGAGTTTACCTTATGCAGATTTCAGGTACTAGTATAACAAGATGACAGAGAACAGAGGTAGTCTTCCTAAAAATCTCACAGTTGGTTAAAAAAGGTCAGAAATCTTTTATTTTATGTCTAAATTTAAAAACAGTTATTTTCAAAAATTCATAAGGGGCTGCTAGTTGGATTTACATCAAATGCATTTGCATGTGTCAACATACTTTATATACAATTTTTGTTAATTCATTGGATCAGATAGGTGGTTTTGTCAGGTATCATATTACAAGCATAACTAAAATAATTTCAAAAATGGAATGAAGCTCCCTTAATTCTTATTATAATAGAAAATTCACGTTTTATCATAAAAGAATAATAAAAAAGGGGGAGATAACTCATATTTAAAAATATGATTTATATTATAATTGTTTAAACACTATTAGATTAAATCAATTGAAGTTGATATGGTTTCACATAAATGCACCTTTTAAATAGAGGCATATACATTTTTTGTACATGAAATTGTGTACCAATTGTTAGTTTTTTATTGCAATAAGTCTGAAAGTATTGATAGTACTGTTCATTATATTATGGTGTTTAAAAACCCTCTTGTACATTTTTATTGTCTGGATAGTTCTAAACTACCTAAAGCAATTTAAAATCAGCTGCCAATCAATGTAAGATAATGATTCTCTCATATATAATATATTCTATGCACCTCATTATTTACTCTCCATGTATGTAACGCTTTCAAACTACCAGTAATATTCTTGTTTTAATTACTAGACAAGATGTGGTTAAAGTGGAAATGTAACCTGTAATAGAAGTTTAACGTAACTAATTACATTCTTATATCTATGGGTCAATTAGGAAGGAAATTTATGTTCTTATTTTTACAATCAATATTAAATTTACTTTGATAACATTTTTTTATAGGTAGCAACATAGTGAAACGTTTAAGAGAGAAATTGTTTTCATCAGTAATGCGACAGGAAATGGGTTTCTTTGATAAAACTAGAACAGGTGAATTAGTGAACAGATTATCAGCTGATACAACATTAGTAGGGCAGTCAGTTAGTATAAATATCTCAGATGGACTTCGCTCAGTGGCTCAGGCAATCGGGGGAGTTGGAATGATGGTAAGTCAGAAATGTATGAACAACGACCAAGATGATTTTGAGAGTTTTAATTTTTATGTACTGTTGCTGTTATTTTATCTAAAATGCTACATGTACAATGAAATCTGTATTTATAGAATTAACTCTCCATGGAAACCTACATCTTGCTAGACCACTTTAAATATGTTACAATTTTACTTTGTCCTATTTCTAGGAAGACCACATATTCCTAACAGAGGATGGTCGCTCAAGACTGATTTCATTGTGTTTCAATCGTTGTTACTTAAAAGAATTTTATTTTAAATTTCATTAAGTTATCCAAAAGTCAAGTTATGAATCCTAAAATGTCTTGGATCAAATACATTATTTTTTCTGCACAGAATCAGAGCATTTACTGTTTGATTCTAATACCTAACTGCTGGAAGATAAACATATGATTGCCATTACTTTTAGAAATTCTAATATGATTACAATCAACTATTGTTAAATGTTACAATTCTCCTAACATCTTAGGGGCCGTGGATTTATAACTACTTATGCAATCAGTTCCTATCACCACTAACGTTGTGAGTTTGAATCCCACTCAGGCAAGGTGTACTCATACTGTATACAACATAATGTTTACTGTAGTTTTTTTTCTATTTAGCAATAACTAATGAGTTCCATGTGGTTGTGTAGCGGTTAGTGTGCTTGTCTAGAGTGTGGTATTCAAACCAAAGAATATGAAATTGGTAATTGTTGCTTCTTTACTAGACACACAGTAATAAGGAGTAATTGAGTAAGACGACTAATTGACACTAATGTGTCTGAGTGGAGTGACATGTTCATCTGTGGACTTTAATTTTACGTGAAAGCACTATGAAAATCTAACTCAAGATGTTGGTTTATAGTCCAAAACAGATATCATGAATTGATTATCTCATCAAAATGAACATGTTCTCATCATGATAAAGCCTAGCAAATTATGTTGTTCATAAATTTACAACAGTACTATATCTACAAGAATATTCTGTAAGTGTTAGTAATGTTATGTTGTTTTTATATGATTCTAATACAAAAAACAATTAATTTTAAATTTCTTCTAATATCAAACATATATTTTTAGGTGTATGTTTCTCCCAAGCTGACAGCTATAGCTTTGGCCATTGTACCTCCTATAGCTATCATGTCCAGAATATATGGCAAATATTTACGTAATATCACAAAAGATGTTCAAGATTCTCTAGCTGGTGCGACACAGGTATAAATAGATTATTTAACCTGCTGAAGTGAGATGCCATTAATTTTGTATTACATTATGTACTCTCATCTGCATTATTTTGTCTGACAATTCATTATCATATACATGTTATGACATTTGCTATCCGATCACATAGGGTAACCTACATTTACATTCAAAATCGATCTACTCTTTTCAATAACTCTATACTGTACATTTAAATGCCTCAAGAGTTGATAGGCCTGTTGTCGATTGCTCTCTTGAACTGTGACTGCTATCATGACCTGAAGCTTGTTATCATTTTATGCTAGATGATTACCAGATTAAAAAAAATTACAGACCATAAAATGATGCAAAATTTATTACAAAGTATGTATGGAGTACATGCTGCCATGAGTATGAGTCAAACTCCTGTTATTTATATATATCAAGGTACTGTAGCTTGTAAAATGTAGTTGAAATAGCGTACGAATACACCAATATAAGGTAAGCTGTGATATTATGAAATCTGACTATATATATATTTATATTACTATTCTGAATCCAATTTAGATGGATAGGGACAAGTATATATGAGAAACAACAGGTAAATGATCTCCTGTTAAAAACAAAATGTTAAACAAAAGGTTTGTAAGAAAGGTATAGAACTGAATAATCAAATGATTTATGTTGAAGTATAAAAGTAACTTTAATTCTCTGCTTTGATTATTTAACAATGATTATGAAAAATAGCACATTATGATTGATCACTTTCAACCACAGGAACACTGCACCACCTTTATATGTTATAAGATTTAGACCACTAGCCCACTGTATCTCCCTATATGTTATTCTTGATAATTTTAGGTGGCAGAAGAAAGAATCAGCAATATTAGAACTGTGAGAGCTTTTGGTCAAGAGAAAACAGAAATAGACAGATATAACTCTGGAATTACCCATGTTCTAAAATTATCTTATAAAGAGGCACTTGCAAGGGGAATTTTCTGGGGATCTGTAAGTATTCCTCATTGATAGAATATTAGCATTGCATAAGAAAAATACAGCAAGAAATTGACAAGTGTTTGAGAGTTAAAAATGGTAGAACGTTTTCCATGGAAATCAAAGACAAAAAAATGCTGATATATGATGATTTCTTTGCAACTACTGATCTAATCTTCGTGTAACTCAGTGGAAAATTTGCTGAAGTATTTGGAATAAGACGAGTTATTTTATTTATCATATTGTTTCAGATATTTCTAAAATCTAGAATATTAGGGTAACGAACCCCTGCCCCCAATTTTTTTTCAAATCATGGTTCCAAATATGGTTCAAATGATGTTTTGGGGAATTCATTAAAAAAGGAGATGAATATGCTTTCAATTAAAAATTATACTATTGAACTGATGAAATATTTTTTTGCTTTATCTCAAACTAAGCTCCTGCTCATTCAAATTTGTTTTGGAGATTTTTGTAACAATTCTCTATCTTTACTGTATTTTATTACAGACAGGGTTGTCTGGTAACATTGTGGTGCTATCTGTATTTTATTATGGTGGAATGATGATGACAGAATCTCAGTTGTCTGTGGGTGATCTTTCTGCATTTCTGCTGTATGCTGCATATATAGGTCTATCAATTGGAGGTAATTTATGTCCTGACAGATACAATGTGGGAATCTTATGATTAACACCCGTCTTCAGCCTGACAGATACAATGAGTTAATCTTATGATTAACACCAGTCTTCAGACTGACAGATGCAATGTGTGAATCTGATGATTAACACCAGTCTTCAGCCTGACAGATACAGTGTGTGAATCTTATGATTAACACCAGTCTTCAGCCTGACAGATACAATGAGTTAATCTTATGATTAACACCAGTCTTCAGCCTGACAGATACAGTGTGTGAATCTAATGATTAACACCAGTCTTCAGCCTGACATACAAAGTGTGAATCTGATGATTAACATTAGTCTTCATCCTGACAGATAGTGTGTGAATCTTATGATTAACACCAGTCTTCATCCTGACAGATACAGTGTGTGAATCTTATGATTAACACCTGTCTTCAGCCTGACAGATACAGTGTGTGAATCTTATGATTAACACCTGTCTTCAGCCTGACAGATACAATGTGTGAATCTTATGATTAACACCAGTCTTCAGTCTGACAGATACATTGTGTGAATCTTATGAATAACACCAGTCTTCATCCTGACAGATACAATGAGTTAATATTAGCACTAATATTTATTTTCAACCGACATATATCATGAGTGAATCTTACAATTAAGTACATGTACTAACATAATGAGAGTAATGCTATATATATCTTCTGGTATCTGTCATTAGATGTGTACACTAATAATTCTTAAGTTTGTTATCAGAAAATTATTTGATCAATCAGAAATTCAGATAAATTTTATATATCTATTATAATCAGTACTGGTTATTAAGAATTTAAACCAGTGGTGTGCAATGTACATGAATTTAGACAATATACAACTGTCATTAATACCGCCTCAGTGGTGTAATAGTTAACATATGCTCACCTTCAGTATGGTAGATCATCAGTTCAATCACTGGTGGAGTGAAACCAAAGACTATACAATTGGTGATTGAGGCTTCTCCGCCAAGAATGTATCATTATACATGTATTAAGGAGTAAAAGCAAAGACTGGTTGGCTTGGAAGCAGGTTAATGTGTTTGAGTAGAATGCCATGTCTACTCAAGGACTGTTTCAGTGAGCTCTCACTATGAAAATTCAATAAGGGTATTGGTCTAGTACAAAGCAGACATTATCATAATATCATCAAAAATAACTTGTTCTCACCATGAATGGCATGATATAGCTGACTAATTGCTCATTTGGTATTTAACAATTATGACTCACTAACTCACTTTCACAAGTGTTTATGTTATTGACTCAATATGTGATTCAGGATCATTATAGTAGTCTTTGGTAGAAGTAGTTTACATACCTCATTATATTAATTTACATATTAGACTTGATAAATCTATCAACTCATTTTTATTGACAGGTATGACATCATTTTACTCTGAGATGATGAAAGGTCTGGGTGCTAGTACAAGATTATGGTATCTGATAGACAGACAACCATCTATTCCAGTTCATGGTAGGTTTTGTTTGTGTACAAGTTGTGGAGATCATTAGATTCAGTTTCCCATGTTACATATTGTTTTTTCAAAATTGTAATCTGTCACAAAAGTTATATGCAGAACTCCTGCTACATTTTGAAAGGGAAAACTTACAACATTTCATGCTTGCTTTTAACCGTTTGGAGAATCACCTATAATCATAGAATTTTGATCAGACCATTTTTGAAGGAGTTATTGCTCTTTTGACTTTGGAGGAATGGGTTAAAAATGTACTTGTAGTCATTGAAGTAGTGATTCCAATAGATGATATAGTTGGACTTGACCATCAAAGGGACACAATAACATAGAAAGACTGCTATGGGTTATGGATGTGTAACTTCACTTTCAAATATTTTAGCTATATTGAAGCAACCGGTTTTGTTAATGGAGAAAATGCAATTATGTAAAGAAGTCCACAGACCTACCACATATCACTGGCAAATTTGTTCACATACAGTTGTATTCAGTGAAACAAGTGGGAAGCAAACTCACAACTTTAGTGGTTGTAAGACCACTAAGAGACACAATCATCTGTACAAACTACTAAGGATAGGTTATTGGAGTTTAACACCACTTTCAACAATATTTTTGTTATGTAGTGGCAGTACAACTTAATCACTGCATGCTGAAGTTGAGTTAATCAAAACTGCACTCATTTATTGAAAATTAAATGTAAAAAGAAATAATAGGGTTATTTTATAGGAATATTTTTCAGCACACTGTATTTTGTGATTCATATAACCTTTAACATAAATAACTGTAGTTATTTTTTTCTGCATTTTTGTTTAAAGAATGGAAGATATTCATTGTTTTTCAGGAGGACTTGTACCAACCTCTGTGACTGATAACATTAATTTTACATTGTTTTTCAGGAGGACTTGTACCGACCTCTGTGACTAGTAACATTGTTTTTCAGGAGGACTTACACCAAGCTCTGTGAC
>MJUT01049165.1:62734-74705 GCA_002080005.1 Gigantidas platifrons | reverse complement strand
AGTAAACTGGGTTATCATGGTCTTGTCTGTCAGTTAGTAAACTGGGTTATCATGGTCTTGTCTGTCAGTCAGTAAACTGTGTTATCATGGTCTTGTCTGTCAGTCAATTAACTGTGTTATCATGGTTTTGTCTGTCAGTCAGTAAACTGGGTTATCATGGTCTTGTTTGTCTGTCAGTCAGTAAACTGGATTATCATGGTCTTGTCTGGTAGTAAGTAAACTGGGTTATCATGGTCTTGTGTGTTAGTTAATAACCTGTTTTATGGTGGTCTTTTTATCAGATAGCGGTTGTGTCCGTCAGTTAGTAATCAGATCACATATCAACTTTCAGTGATACTATTTTACCAAGACAAGGGTAAAATATCGTGTATCATAATCAAATAGATAACAATGAAAAGGCAAAATCAAAAAGACATAAATTGATACAAGGAGGATATTGATATCAAACCAACAGACTGTATGTACAAGCACGGAACAGATGACTAAATAATTCTAAAAATCAGCTACATCGATTCACTCAAATGAATCAGAGCGGACCAAAAATAGACAACATTTTCAAGTGGAATAAAAAATGAGAAAACTTTCTGGTTACTTACCGGTAAAGACTTCATAATATAGTTAGTGAAAGGACCTTTTTTACAGCTATATCCTGGTGAGAACAAGTTACATTCAATGAAATGATGGATGAGGTCTGCTTTGTAATAGACCAACACGCATAGTTGGATTTTTATAGTTCTTGCTCGCTGGAAAAACAGTCTGTGGGTAGACATTTCACTTCATTCTGACACATTATCCTGATTTCAAGCCATGCAGTCTTTAATCCTTCTAAATGCTGCTAGATTTGCAGAGAAGCAACAAATTACAATTTTATAGCCTTTGGTTTGACCCAAGTGGAGCTCGAATCCATGATCTATCATACTGGAGGCAAATACGCTAACCACCGACCGATAGTTTTTTGGAGTTTGATGTTTGTTAAAAGTGGTTTGTGGCTTGCTCAATGAAACAACAGTCAGTGGATAGACATGTCGCTACACTCTGACACATTACTGGTATGCTGATTCCAAGCCAACCAATCTTTGTTCTTGCTCCTAAATGATGCGTGCTCAGCGGAGAAGCAACAAATCCCAATTTTATATTTGTTGGTTTGACACCACTAGGGCTCAAACCAACAATCTACTGCACTCGATGTGACCATTGTTTTTTTGTATTTTCATTGAGGATAAAGAGTATTGATGTTGATTTTCTGCAAATTCAAAAGTGGTCGATAGACTTTGATTTTTGAGAAAGTTTTGCTGGCTAAATTTGTATGAATTTAACACTTCTTGCATATAAACATTTGAACATGAGAAGGATTTAACAGAAGAGGAGTCATACGTTTTCTACAAACTGTTCTTTTAAAAAGTTATCTATTATGCACAAGAAGCGTTGCAATCTCCTTTACCAGGGCAAATTGTGCATATGATTCATCCTGTACAGAGGTGGATGCCCCTGGGTTGTATCATCCTGCACAGAGGTGGATGCCCCTGGGTTGTATCATCCTGTACAGAGGTGGATTCCCCTGGGTTGTATCATCCTGCACAGATGTGGATGCCCCTGGGTTGTATCATCCTGCACAGAGGTGGATGCCCCTGGGTTGTATCATCCTGCACAGAGGTGGATGCCCCTGGGTTGTATCATCCAGCAGATAAATTAGATTCTATTTCTTTATACTGAAATCCCATTACATGGAAATTGCAATTCAGAAATGAGCAATAAAAACAACATATAATTTATTGACATATTAATCCAGTACACCCATTAATATTTTTATTCAAATTTATTCTTCCTAAAAGAATCTTCAAAATCAAACAATTCATGGCAATATGAGGGGAGTACAAAGTCTTCGGGTGAAATACTATACGGTTTGTTGTTAATGCTGATATTACCGAAAAAGGCAAACTTAGATTGTGACGTCTTTACTTCTTCCAATAGAAAGGTAAACTGTCGTCTAAAAAAAAATGATCTCGGCACAACACTAATATATTGATAACGTGAGACATGTTTATAGATTCTAAAAATAGACATACGGTACAGCTGTAATAGTACCATTAAGTTTATATAAAATAAAATTATTCCCCCAATCATCAAATATTTGAGGTCACTTTGTTTTGATCCAGTTGGTTTCTTTATTCTAGATATTATTGTGTCCTTCCAGTAACCTTTCACTTTTTGTACTACACCGTTATTTCTTTCCTCTATTACATTCCCATTGTCTGTTTCATCTGATATTTCATTTCTTACATTGTCTTTTTCATCTGATATTTCATTTCTTACATTGTCTTTTTCATCTGATATTTCATTTCTTACATTGTCTTTTTCATCTGATATTTCATTTCTTACATTGTCTTTTTCATCTAATATTTCATTTCTTACATTGTCTTTTTCATCTGACTTTTCATCTCTTACATTGTCTGCACCTGTTTCCTCTGATCTTTCATCAGCTACATTGTCCACTTTTCTCATTTTTGCATCTGTAGCAAATGCCATATATATACAAAAAGCGAGAGTCGTGGGAATCATAATCGCCATAAGCTTTAGAACCCTTTCTTTACCATTTTCATATATCAAGATAAAATCCTCAGGTATATTGTCGTTTCTATGGTGACCTGTTTTTCTGTACTTGTTGGAAGTTACGTAGGATTTCTTAGGAACTGTTGTAGCAGGATAACATGAATTGGCAAGTTTCTAAAAAAAAAAAACAGTTATATTAAAACTAGCAGTATGTAATCATGATCGCTCACCTGGTTTACAATCCGACTTCTAAATTTTAAACAGAAAAATTTCAACTGATTCTTTCTTTGCCATTTGAAATTTCTGCTAATAATAATGGCAGTCATCTTGGATGCATGATGAGGGTGTTGCACTTAATTTTGAAAGTGAACTAACTAAAGATAATTAAGTGCAAATTTCAGAGCAGAAGATTTTAATGTGATTTTTTCTCAAAATATGCATAATCAGTATAAATTGGCTGAAAGAAATATTTTTACAGAAAAACTCATGGCAATTTACCTGCAGTTAAAATTTGACCTCATTGTGACTAATAACAAGGGCAACGCAAAGCGTGGCGTATCCCCTCGCCTACAAATTTGACCCGATGACCTTGACCTTTGACCTTGAAAATCAATAGGGTTCCAGATTCTCTTAAGGACTAAGTATGTACCAAGTTTGGTCAAAATCCATTGAAGGATGTCGATTCTAGAGTGTTCACATGGATGTTACGGAAGGACAGACGGTAGCGGTACTATATCCCTTCGCAACTTCATTGGCGAGTGGATAATAAGCAGAAACAGACAATCAAAAGAAATTTCTATTTTTAGTAATGTCCACATACTTGAAGAGAGAGAGGGCTGTCAGACACAATTTTGAAAGGGGACTACTCAAGAACCATACCAATTAAATTTGGTTGAAGGTGGTTCAGTAGTTTCAGAGAAGAAGATTTAAATGTGATATTTTATCACAATATGCCTAATTTGTTCCGAAAGTGTGGTATTTTTTTATTTTCATTTTATTGCATATCAGTAGAAATCTGTTAAAAGAAAATACAGAATTTATGATGAATGATTACTTCCCATGTACATTTGTAGTTAAACCTGCAATTAAAATTTGAGCTCATTTTGACTTGTAATAAATTGGCAACAAACAAATTTTTTTTTCTATTTTTTAGTAATGGTAACCATTTTGAATGAAGGGAGAACAGTCAGACACATTTTTGGTAAAGGACCACTGACGATTGGTTTAATTGACAGTGCTATAACTCGTTTTTATATTACTTAAAAATCCAAGTATTTCACGAGTATTGATGCAATAATTGGTTGTAAAGTATAATTACCCAGGTTGGTGTAACTGATCTGGCTGGTCCTAATACAAAAACACACCTCGGCAAGGACCCAGCTCCCAGTCTTGAAATACACCTTTGCAGCAAAAAACTCATTTTCAAAAGTTTCTCTAGTTCTGTAACAATTAATATAACAATTATTAATAGTTATGTCAAAAATAAAACGTTAGTTATACAAGGATATGATGTTATGTAATAGGCATTGACAAGGTTATGAAGAGCAGGTGAAGGATTGTTGTTTAATGCCAAAGTGAACATTTCCTCAGCTAAATCATGGCAAGAAGAAGTTACATTTTGATCAGATGATAATGTTTACTTTGCATCGGACCAACATGCTTTGATTCACTGTATTTTGTGACAAAAACGACCACTGCGATATATGAGCATTACAGAGCCGTCCGGTGTGTTCGCGCACCTAAGGGTTCAGTGGTTAATTTCACAACTTACGGTTACCAAAATTTTATTGAATTAAATTAAATCATCCTCAAATACATTGAAGTATTATCTTTATGGTCTTTATCCGGATTCCGCTACTATTTTTAACATTTCAGTGAAAACGAAGTATAAACAAACCAACCCTCGATTTTTGACAAATGTTGCAACGTCCGGTGATGTCGCACATGCATACTTTGGATGGTTCTTAAAATAAATAAAGGAAAGATTTTATTTTAAACGTTTTCGAAATTGAAGTTTATACCTATTCCTTCAAAATAAGCTCAAATTTGAAAACATTTGATATCTTTTAATATAATTAGAATTAATCCTCACACACCAATGATTTTGCAATTTTTACATGTACAATACGTATGCGCGAACTCACCGGATGCGTGAACACCGGTGCCAAGACAGTATATGTTTCTGAAAAGATAAATGTATTGGAAGTTGAGCCATATATATAGGTTTTTTGACATATTATCTGGATTTAACAACACAAATAGGACTTGACTTGAATCGAAAGGGGGTAAAAAAAGATGTCCGCCCTTGAAAATTGTTTGTGTATATGCATGGATAGCAACATACATGGATAGTCGAAAATGACCCTGTGACTGGATATTCACTCAGTCTAGTTTGTTTTTTAATGATTTGATTTAATTTTTTGTGTTTAACGCCACTTTCAGCAATATTTCAGCTATATCATGGCGATCAGTTTTAGTGGTGGAAGAAGCCGGATTACCCGGAGAGAACCACCGACCATAGGCAAGCAACTGGTAAACTTTATCACTTGCGGCTGCGAGTTGAGTGAACCCTTTTTTGTAATTTACAAAGCCGGGCGCGAACAGTTTGTTTTTTAGTTTAATAATATTTTAATGTACATAAACAATAGGATTGGACAGCAAGTTATACCAACTTATATGAAGTCCTGTCCTTACAAAATATACAAATGAAATAATGACAGCAAAGCAGAACACTAACAATAGGCATTTAAAATTGGACTGATAAGAAAGTAAGAAGCATGAAGTGAAAAATTGCTGACTTAGCACTATAATCGCTTAGATTGATTTATAAATGTTCGAACTTTTCCAAAAATTATGGAGTTGACATCACAACTATAGTCATTGTTCCCATAGAATACAGTTTCAATATTGATATTGTCACAATCCGGCACTTTAGTGTGACTGTTCTTCTTTCGCTAAGGTATGAAGGACATTCTAGAAAATAATGTATAGCATCTTCAAAAGAAGTACATGTACCGCAATTTAACATTAAGTTTATATACAAATTTATTATATGTATCCTTGACAGAATCAGATCAGCATTCACAGGCACTTGTTTCTATCAATGGGGGGGGCCCTTCCTCCCTCTTACTATTACTAAGCCCCCCCCACCACCCATTGATAGAAACAAGTGCCTGTGTCAGCATTGCCATTTGGTGTCCAAGTCTAAATTTTAGTGTGTAATATATTTATCCTTTTTTAGACCTTCATTATAATACTCTGGAGTTTTGTAGTTACATGTATATCGTGTCGTGACATCTGCTCGGTCATGCAATAAAGTCGGTCACTTGTTTTGATTTACCATTCTCGCGCAGCACAAGGCCAATGACGTCATTCTGTATATTTATAACGTATATAAGACGCCGAAGCAGGTTTTTAAAACTTGGAAGATTATAAAATGCGATCAAAACAGGTAAGATTGAATTGACCAAATTTCATACAATTAAAAAAACTCCTATTTACTAATGTCCTTTTTATCTGGTCATTCTGCCTGTGAAATATATTTTAAGCAATGGTATTCTCCGAACATTTTTAACTTTCCGGTTTGTTGACATAATCGTCATCACAGTTCATGACCGTTTCTGGAATGTAGGCCAAGCAAATTGTATTTTAAAATACTTTGAAAATATGATGATTGATCTTTCATGATCGCTTTTGCAGCCTATGATATGTAGTGTATCAACAAAATCGGAGGAATATCTCAGCCTATGATATGTAGTGTATCAACAAAATCGGAGGATTATATATAATTATCTGTCAGTATGGGGGCGTAGAAAGTAGGAAGATATAAAAAACGGATTTTCCTTGAAGAAAAATAATTTCACTACGCAAATCAGTAGGCGATTTGTGTTCTATCGACATTTTGACAGGGGAAATAGTGGTTGAAGTGACAGGGGTAGTATGAGTGAGTCCGGCCTTGTGGTATTTTAGGTACATAGCGAGCATATTTTTGACTCTACACAAGCGCCTGTGCGTGACCTCTATGAAAGCGATTCAAGCCCCTGTGGATATATCCATGGCATGTATCTAGTTTGTTATTGCCATTTGGTAGGCACTAGGTCATGATATAGTCACTTGTATAGATAGTACGGTAGAATTATCCGTCTTGGACTTGACTATAGAGTACAATTATTCATTCATAAGCTCCAAATATGACAGCAAGATTATGACATTCAACATGCATTTCTTAAAGATAATTTACCGGAAGTGAATAATTTTGAAGTCGTAACGGAAGTAACCAAGAAGTTTTTTTTTTTTTTTTTTTTTTTTGTGATGATGTACTTTTAACGCCAATATACTGTGCTATTTCCATTAAAAATATTGAATTGAATTAAATTTACTTTCACACGCCAATAAAACTACAAACGATATGTTTTATGTTTAAAATATTATTTAAAAGACAAACAAAAAATAAAAACAAACAAGCAATCAAAACCAAACAAAACAACAACAACAACAACAACAAAAACAACAACAAAAAACAAAAGCAAAAACAAAGCTTCAAACAAACAAACAAAAAGCAAAAAACGATTCAATTTTATTACATAGAAGAAATCTATTGTTTTATATCGATTATTGATATATAAAATATGCACAATACAAGACAGTTCACGTAGGCCTATCATAGAAACATACCATCATTCAACGAATTTCATGCAAACATTGAAAGCAAATTATGCTGTTATCAGTACTATAGTATGTATTTACTTTCTATATGGGAGTAATATGTATCACTCCCAGTTTCTAAAAAAAATAATCGTAAAGTTTACCAGTTGCTCAGTTGCCCATGGTCGGTGGTTCTCTCCGGGTACTCCGGCTTCCTCCACCACTAAAACTGGTCGCCATGATAAAGCTGAAATATTGTTGAAAGTGGCGTTAAACACCAAAATCAAATCAAATCTAATCTAATTCACAACATTCAATTTATGGTCATGTGAGTGTGTCTCAACAAACCGGCCTTCGTGACTTTTTATTTGTATTTTTTGTAAAATGAATGGTCCCTAATTATGTTAATGCAGCATTTCATTCTAATATTATACTACCACAATATATATCTACCTCGTCAAACCAATCCCGTTTCTAATTACATCTTAAACCTTGAAACGAGCTGCCAACCCACTTTCGAGCCCAGGTGGCTCAGTGAGTTAGGTAGTTGGATTACCTAACAACTCATACAAGCCTATCACCAATACGGCATGGGTTCGCGCCCGACTTTGTAAATTACAAAAAGGGTGCACTCGATTCGCAGTCTCAAGTGATAAAGTTCTATACCAGTTGCTCAGTTGCACATGGTCGGTGTTCTCTCCGGGTACTCCGGCTTCTTCCACCACTAAAACTGGTCGCCATGATATAGCTGAAATATTGCTGTTAGTGGCGTTAAAACACCAAACATCAATCAAATCAACCAAACCACTTTCGACTTCAAACACCATTCAACCAATTCAAAAATTTAACAAATTCGTGAAATGGCAGTTCGTGTCACTACAAACTGGTTATATATTTATTTTTATTATAAACAGACATGAATTTGGCTTGAATTTTAGTTAGTGCTCAAATGGTTTTATGTGCTCATTGTTTTATTATCATTTTGGTGAATGCATGTATTTTATTTATGTAATGTATTTGTCTGTACTAATGTATGTAATATCGGTAAAAAGCTCATTAATTAGAGCTTATGTTTATTGTTTTGTATGTCGGACTATAAATAGAACTATTGTATATTGTATTTTGTTTGAATTTGCTTAAATAACGCTACGCACAATGCTGCACATAAAATACAACTGGCATTAGCCCATAATGAGCAACGTTTACTGTCTGTTGGAAATATATTGGCAAGTTTACGGGATCAAATAACCGTCCAAATACGTGTATACATCCAATATAACACCCGAAATGACAATTTTGGCACATTAGTGGATCTACATAATATATAGCACGTTATTTTACTTAATGGGCGAAACCATGATCTCCTTCGAAGGGTTCTTTGCATTTAATATATTATTGCACAGTGATGTTGGAGAAAAAGTTCAAATGTTAGATAAAAAACAACATAATTTGGGGACACAAACGAAGACAGTTTATAATGTGATGGTTTATACAAGGATTTATACAATTTTGATAAATTATGCTTATATATTTTGACAATTTGCAAACATCGTATGATTCCGTAACATTCCTCTAGATGGGGGAACGTTACCGGTCGAGGCGAGCAGAGTAACATTTTTGGTGAACCATGATACAATGTACCATGTGCGCCTGAAATGGTCAACAACATGCTCGCCTCGAGTGCGGAAGATCTTTGGTTCGAGCCACGGTAAAGTCAAACCAAAGACTATATTAACATTAGTACTGGTTGCTCTCCATGCACTAAGCACGCTGCTTTAAGGGGAAATAGCAAATACTGGTTGGCTCGAAGTCGGCCGGATAATGTGTCCGAGTGGAGCAACATGTCTCCCAGTCGCTCACTGCTGCTTCAGTGAGCTAGAACTATAGAACTATAAAAATCCAACTAAGCGCGTTTGTCTAGTACAAAACGGACATCATCCCATCGAGTGTAGTTTGTTCTCGCCACGATATAGCTGCTGTTAAATTGGCGTTAAACAACAATCACTCACTCGCTTACTTCGATTTATGACGTTTTAGACGTCTTGACGTTTTTAACAAAACAAACCAATGCCATCATTTCCATAGTGTGACTGAGCTGATACAATATTATACCTGTAATTGTCATTGAGCTCCATCATCTAGCTGTGGAAGTTTATTTATTGAACGAAGCAAGGAATCGATTTTAGCTATGACTTCGGGTAGTTTTGTAAGCTTGTCGCCATGCGACACTGAAAATGAAATTGGCACTGAAATGTCTATAGCATTCGTGTGTGGACAAGTCAGAAGAGAGGCGGAAAACCCGAAAAGCAATGCTAATACAATTATCAGAAAAGTACGAAATAATATGATTCTCGAAGATATAATTTCTTTAAAGTTATTATTATACGACACGAGTGGAGCCCCACTGAAGCAGGATCTTATAAATTACAAATATGACTGTAGTTTTTTTCCTGCAATAAAGCCAGAATTGTTAGAAGATCCATGTTATCCTCACTGTCACATGGACGGGTCACTACGGAGAAAAAACAAATTAGAACAAGATTTAGTACAGTCAGAATGTGAAGAAATTATCAAATTTATACATGAAAACAAAAATGCCTTCTCACAGATTCGAAAATTAAAACTTGTTTGTTGTCATTTCATAAACATACCAGACAATCTACAGTTTATGTTCCGAATATGTCGAAGATTGACGACGATAGAAAAAGTTGACGAAAACAATGTTGGACCTGTATTTGATCTGAACGAACCAGCAGGACAACACGGGTATACTCCATGGAGATTTACTATTGGAAGTTGAACAAAACTGCATAATATGTACCTACATAATAATTTATATCTATTTATGATAAAAAAAAAAACCAGTTAGTTGACACCTCATTTTCACTTGTAAACCGACATCATCGCCTATCTACCATGTTTCAATTTTGTGAAGTGTATCTCGAAACAGTGTAACAGGTGTACAGTTGGTAGTGCCGTATTGATCCGTATTCAACTATTTGTTTAGGGGTACGGTTTATGGTGTTTAATACAACTTTCAACAATATTTCTACTATATTGTTGCGGTGGAGGAAATCCGAGAAAACCACTGACCTTCCGCAAGTCATTGACAAACTTTATCACATATTGTTGTATCGAGTACACCTCACCATTAGCGGGATTCGAACACAACTGCAGTGGAATGTAATGACAGTTTCTAGCTTTAAAACCATACATACGTATTAGACGTGTGGTTTGGCTGGACAGGCACCAGTCCCAACAAATTCTATTACCGTTTTGGCTGAGATGAAAAACACTACATGCAATACATACTTAGTAGTTTCATTGTCCCCCGACGCTTCGTCGCAGGGGACTATAGAAATGGGTGTCGTCCGTCCGTCCGTCCGTCCGTGTGCTTTTTGGTTTCCAGATGATAACTTGTGAATGAAAAGTCAGATTGAAGCTAGGTTTGGTATGTAAGTGTATCTTATGAATATCTAGGTCAAGTTCGATAATGACAATTTTTCGACTATTTTTACTAGAGTTGTGCCCCTTTTTATACCTCAAAATTGCTAAATATTTGGTTTCCAGATGATAACTTGGGAACAAATTGTCAGATTGAAACTAGGTTTGGTATGTAAGTGTATCTCATGAATATCTAGCTAGGTCAAGTTCGATAGTGATCATTTTTCGACAAATCTTACCAGAGTTACATCCCTTTTTATACTTTGTCCGTGTGTCCCGAATTGGTTTCCAGATGATAACTTGTGAATGAAAAGTCAAATTGAAGCTAGGTGTGGCATGTAAGTGTATCTTATGAATATCTAGGTCAAGTTCGATAATGACAATTTTTCGACAATTTTTACTAGAGTTGTGCCCCTTTTATACCTCAAAATTGCTAAATATTTTGTTTCCAGATGATAACTTGGGAACAAATAGTCAGATTGAAACTAGGTTTGGTATGTAAGTGTATCTCATGAATATCTAGGTCAAGTGCGATAGCGATAATTTTTCGACAAATCTTACCAGAGTTACATCCCTTTTTATACTTCAAAATTGCTAATATTTTGGTTTCCAAATTATAACTTGTGAACAAAAAGTCAGATTGAAACAACTAGGTTTGGTATGTAAGTGTATCTCATGAATATCTAGGTTAAATTCGATAATGATGATTTTTCGACAAATCTAACCAGAGTTACTCCCCTTTTTTTACTTCAAAATGGTCCTTGGGTGGTCCCCTTTCAGAATTATGAGTGATACAGGCTCACCTGACCCTCTAGTTTACAGTAGTTTCAAAATTTAATCTTACGATATAACCTTGGCGTCGGGGGACCAGTGGCCAACGGCCTTTTATTCCATGTTGTTTTGTATACCACTTAATGGAAGGCATGAGATCGTGGGTTCAAACCCGACTGGGCCAAGCCAAAGCCTATTAAATGTGCAGTCGTGTAATCATTTATGATGTGTCAAAGTGCAGCGACTTGTCTATATTCTCTCTGATATTTCATTGAGCTGCGCCAATAAAAATAATCAACTTCCTCTCAACCACGTTATAACTGACATTTGTTAATGTAGCGTTAAACGACCACGCATTTAGTTTTATTTCAAACGATGCAACAGAGACTTGTTGTCACATCAAAAACTTGTTGTCACATCAGAGACTTGTTGTCACATCAGAGACTTGTTGTCACATCAGAGACTTGTTGTCACATCAAAAACTTGTCAGATCGGAGATTATTGTCACAACAGAGACTTGTTGTCACATCAAAAACTTGTCAGATCGGAGATTATTGTCACA
>MJUT01049165.1:49428-62667 GCA_002080005.1 Gigantidas platifrons | reverse complement strand
AAAAACTTGTCAGATCGGAGATTATTGTCACAACAGAGACTTGTTGTCACATCAAAAACTTGTCAGATCGGAGATTATTGTCACAACAGAGACTTGTTGTCACATCAAAAACTTGTCAGATCGGAGATTATTGTCACAACAGAGACTTGTTGTCACATCAAAAACTTGTCAGATCGGAGATTATTGTCACAACAGAGACTTGTTGTCACATCAAAAACTTGTCAGATCGGAGATTATTGTCACAACAGAGACCTGTTGTCACATCAAAAACTTGTCAGATCGGAGATTATTGTCACATCAGAGACTTATTGTCACAACAGAGACTTATTGTCACAACAGAGACTTGTTGTCACATCAAAAACTTGTCAGATCGGAGATTATTGTCACATCAGAGACTTGTTGTCACATCAGAGATTTATTGTCACAACAGAGACTTGTTGTCACATCAAAAACGTGTCAGATCGGAGATTATTGTCACACCAGAAACCTGTTGTCACATCAGAGATTTATTGTCACAACAGAGACTTGTTGTCACATCAAAAACTTGTCAGATCGGAGATTATTGTCACAACAGAGACTTGTTGTCACATCAAAAACTTGTCAGATCGGAGATTATTGTCACATCAGAAACCTGTTGTCACATCAGAGACTTGTTGTCACATCAGAGATTTATTGTCACAACAGAGACTTGTTGTCACATCAAAAACTTGTCAGATCGGAGATTATTGTCACATCAGAAACATGTTGTCACATCAGAGATTTATTGTCACAACAAAGACTTGTTGTCACATCAAAAACTTGTCAGATCGGAGATTATTGTCACATCAGAGATTTATTGTCACAACAGAGACATATTGTCACATCAAAAACTTGTCAGATCGGAGATTATTGTCACAACAGAGACTTGTTGTCACATCAAAAACTTGTCAGATCGGAGATTATTGTCACATCAGATATTTATTGTCACAACAGAGACATATTGTCACATCAGTGACTTGTTCTCACATTAGAGAATTGCTATCACATCAGAGACTTGTTTTCACACCAGAGACTTCTTGTCATATAAGAGACTTGTTATCACAAGACTTGTCACATCCGACATATTGTCACACCAGACTTATTGTAACATCAGGGACTAGTTATCACATTAGAGAATTGTTATCACATCAGAGACTTGTTGTCAGGTCAGAGACTTATACTCACATCAGAGAGCTCAGACGTGTCACATTAGAGAATTGGTATCACATCAGAGACTACTTGCCAAAACAGAGACTTATTGTCACATCACAGACTTGTCACAACAGATTTATTGTCACAACAAGGACTTGTTATACCAGAGACTGTTTGCTACATCAGACCTATTGTCACATCAGAGACTTGTCACACCAGAGACGACTTGCCACAAGACTTCCTGTCACAACAGAGACTTATTGTCACATCAGACACTTATTGTCACACCAGAGACTAGTTATCACATTAGTGACTTGTCACATTAGAGAATTGTTATCACATCAGACTTGTTGTCAGATCAGACTTATACTCACATCAGAGCTGTGTCATACCGACTCAGACTTGTTGTCACATTAGAGAATTGTTATCACATCAGAGACTACTTGCCAAAACAGAGACTTATTGTCACATCACAGACTTGTTGTCACAACAGATTTATTGTCACATCAGACTTATTGTCAAAACAGAGACTATAATAACATCAGAGACTTGTTGTCACACCAGACACTTTTTGCTACATCAGAGACTTATTGTCACATCAGAGACTTGTAACATTAGAGAATTGTTATCACATCAGATTTGTTTTCACAACAGAGACTTCTTGTCATACAAGAGACTTATTATCACAACAGACTTGTCACATCTGACTTATTGTAACATCAGCGACTAGTTATCACATTAGAGAATTGTTATCACATCAGACTTGTTGTCAGATCAGAGACTTATACTCATATCAGAGACATGTCACACTAAGACTCAGAGACTTGTTGTCACATCAGAGACTACTTGCCAAAACAGAGACTTGTCGTCACATCAGACTACTTGCCAAAACAGAGACTTGTCACATCAGACTTGTTGTCACATCAGACTTATTGTTAAAACAGAGACTATGATAACATCAGAGACTTGTTGTCACACCAGAGACTTTGCTACATCAGAGACTTATTGTCACACCAGAGACTTGTAACATTAGAGAATTGTTATCACATCAGATTTGTTTTCACACAAGAGACTTATCACAAGACTTGTCACATCTGACTTATTGTAACATCAGAGACTAGTTATCACATTAGTGACTTGTCACATTACAGAATTGTTATCACACCAGAGACTTCTTTTCAGATCAGAGACTTATACTCACATCAGAGACATGTCACACTGAGACTCAGAGACTTGTTGTCACATCAGAGACTACTAGCCAAAACAGAGACTTGTTGCCACAACAGAGACTTGTTGCCACATCAGAGACTTGTTGTCACATCAGAGACTTGTTGTCACACCAGACACTTGTTGTCACAACAGAGACTTGTCAGATCAAAGACTTATTGTCACATCAGAGACTTACTGTCACATCAGACTTGTTGTCACAACAGACATTCGTGACAACAAAAGTGTTGAGATGTTGATAAAGGTATTGACTGTTCACTTGCCAACCCTACATATATCCCGATGACATTTGCAAAAGATGAAATTCTAGACAATCATATGTCTGTTTTGTGTTCCTTTGGACTTTCAACCAATGATGAAGAACTAGATCTACCGTCGCTCTACTGGATTCCTAAATTACACACGTGTCCTTACAAACAGCGTTATATTGCTTTGCTAGGTCTGCCAAATGCTCCATGAAACATCTTTACAAATTATTAACATCTATTCTATCAGCGATCAAACCAGGGCTTCTGACATCACTGTGACTATTGAATCTTTATTTCTATATAGTGGATGTGGCCGGATGGTCTAGGTCGATGGACATCAGGCTAAGTGATTGGTGATGTAGTGTATCAAAGGTGTGAATTCAAATCCAGTCCAGGGTATAACAAAAAAATTTGTCAGCTCAGAAATCGAATTCTAACACTCTTTGGGTTTAATTTTCAGACAAATATATGATAGACACAGATCGACGTCCACTCCTCAAACCGGCGTCCACTGATGTCATTATCTCAAATCATGGTCCAATTTTAGGATATTCTCAAATCGGCAGCCTTTCCAAACTCGCATCTCTATAGGCCCGTTTACACGATCAAAGTTTGCCATAAAATAAAATTGTAATGACAGTTTTGTTTTGCGTGTTTTTTTTCATCTGTTCAAAGTAAAAAAAAACAGCTGTTGTTTTTTTGTTTTGTGTGTTTTTAAAACATTTTCCCATTCATTAATATTATTTAGGGTTAAGGTTAGGATTATGGCTATGGTTAGGATTAGGGTTAGGGTTAAGGTTAGGTTCAAGGTTAGGTTTAGGTATAGGGTTAGGGTTAGGGTTAAGGTTAAGGTTAAGTTAGGATTAGGGTTAGGGTCCGCCAAAGTAGAATGTACAATGTACTCTGAATCTGGTCTTGTCCCTTCTTCATTGTTTCAAAACCATGTCCTCACGGGAATGACGTCATTAGAAGTATACGTCAGTGACGTAATTGGACGTCAATTTGAGAAAGTGAAAAACGGCCATATATTTGAGAATTGGACGCCGATTTGAGGATTGGACGTCGATTAGAGGGTGGACATCGATCTGAGTCTTACATATATATAAATAAACATCATGTAAGGAAATAATAAAAACTCCAATTTTGAAGCAATAATTTATTTGTGTAGATATGATGTTGTTTTATCTCTCAAATACTACATACACACCTTAACAAGAAATATATGTCTAACTACCACTTATAACAAAACAAACATGTAAATAAAAACACCCTCAATACCTAGATTATATATACTATTGGAATAAGCCATTGTAAAATATGGAATACTAGCACTTTTTATTTGGACAGAATAAAATAACTAACAAATAAATAAATTGCAAACTATTATAGTGTATCATATCCTAATGGTGAAACATACACTCATAAATAAACATTGTTTAACAATGAAATATACACAGTGTACTCCTTTATTTACAGGGTAAGTCTATTCTAGTTCCCATCGGAAAGATTACTCTTTTTTTTTTTTACATTGTAGAAAAAAAAGTCTATGTTGTAGAAAAATTTGTTATATTTTCAATTCGTCAATTTTCTGTTAATATTGTAATATACAAATGTAAAACCTCCCAAAGATTCCAAACTTTTATTTACCCTACAAGTAAATAAGTTGATGTTGGTTGTAAAAAAAAATTCTACTTTGGAATCATTTACATAAAATCATTAACTAGCTTGCAAATAACTTAAGTTTACAATGATAAAATCATCAATTAAAAACTCTTTTAGAGCTAGACTTATACCTGGATTTCTTAAAATCAGTTTGATTTTGGATTAAACACTGATATTTTATCCTCACAATATAAAATAGAAAACTAAGATTTTAAAATAAAATATAAAAATATACTATGGTAACTAAAACTACAAACTTACAAAACAAAATGAAATATAAACTAATTTTGTCCTTTTTCAGGGTTTCATAAATTTAATCTCTGACAGAAATAAATGCAACAGAAACATTGAGATGAGATACAAATGTTTATAAAACAAACTCAAAATAATTTACATTAGGCCACCAAGGGGCCAAGTAGAAGCTTTTTTATATTTCCCTTACTTAACATGCATTTGGTATACGAATCTATTACATATAACATATATTCATCTCATTCTTTTTCTTTACTTTATAGGATGAAATATATAAATCAACATATATGAAGCACAAAATATTGCATCTTTTCTAAAATATACTGCAAAATTTGCATATTAAGGAAATATTGATATATATTTGACATATAACAACATATAATACTTTGCAATCATTTTTCATTTCATCCTTAATCCATTAAAAATGCTCAAAATATTGCTAAAGCATCTCAATAACACTGTCAATATATTAAAACGTTTCAACGATTCAGTTCTCCTAGTCATTGATATGTTTTAAAGCATTTCATTGATTCTCTTTTCTTGTTCATCTAGTTCTCTCCAGACTGGCTTGGGGACATCAATGCCTACTTGGTCTTCAAGGAATCTTCTGCTTTCTCTGATATCATCTATCCAGTAATGTTTAGGAAGAGAAAAGAGTTCATCCCATTTCACTTGATCTTCAATTCCAGTCAAATCAATTGTACCTAAAATAATAAATACAATATTGTTTTAATTGATTTCCATACAAATTGGATTCACAACTATCTGTGCAATCAGTGCCTATCACCACTAACGTTGTGAGTTATAATGTCGCTCATGGCTAGGTGTACTTCATTCAACATTATGTGATAAAGTTTGTCAGTGACTTGTGGTAGGTCAGTGGTTTTCTATGGGTACTCTGGATTCCTCCACCAATAAAACTGACTGCTACAATATAACTGAAATATTGTTGAAATGGGCGTTAAACACAATTAAAATTATTATTATTTGTTCTAATATTCCACATTTTCAACTATTGTTATTGTGCCTAGTTATTAGTTTTCATGATGTTTGAAAATAGTTGCCGGAAGTGGGCATGGTTGAATGGTTGTGTGCTTCATTGACTGTTGAAGTTTCAATGTCAAAGTCACATGTCAGCTTTTTAACAAATTAGACAGAACTTTCTAAATTATTTCAGCATAATATCCTATGGTTTGATTTTTATTGGTTATAATACCAGACTATAGTGTTTTAAATATTACCTTTCTTTGGAAGATATCCTATTGGCGATTTTTCAGCTATGCTATCATCTCCTGAGCACCGTTTCAAGACCCAGTCTAGAACACGGATATTTTCTCCAAATCCTGGCCATAAAAATTCACCCGTCTCATCTACACGGAACCAATTCACATGGAAGATCTTTGGGAGCTGAAAGAGAAGATATAAGATGCTATCAATATAATGCGACTGGGACATTTTGGTGAAAATGTTAATTCACATTCTTTCACATCAAAGGAAAAGAGGATGTTACCCTGCATCATTTCAGGTTTAGGTTTATGGTGTTTGATGCCACTTTCAACAATATTTCAGTTATATTGTGGCTGTCAGTTTTATTGATGGAGTAAACCATCGACCTGTCACAAGTCACTGTCTCAGATAATGTTGCATTGAGTACACCTCGCCATGAACGGGGTTTGAACTCACAACAGCCCCTTGCATCATTTCATACTTAAAAACTTGCTTTATATCTTTGATAAGAAGCTGTCCAGGAATGAGCTTTCTCACCCCTTGGATAAAGTAGTCCGTTAATTTAGAGGAAAAAGATTTTTCTATCTTACCCCGGCTCCTGGGTAAGACATGCTACACGCCCTTATTCCCGCAAAATTGTTTTCCATTGTTGAATTAAACTGTTTTATATCCGTGTCTTAGCAATATTTTAAATGTATTTCACAATAAAATACAATGTATTTTATAAATATATTATATATGCTACTACAACAGCGATAAATACCGGCAAAAAAGTTTTTTTTATGTTGGTCAAAGGAATGTAATTTTTTTTATTTACGTTAGTTACTAACAAGGGAGAGCACTCTATATTTTGTCAAAGTAAACAAATATTGACACGATAGAAAGAGGATGAGAAAAAGTGTCAAACACTGTAAAAGGTGCAATATTTTGTTATTGTATAATCTATCACAAGTTTGTTAACTTTATTATTTTGAACCTCTTTAAAGTTGTAAAATGAAAATCTTGCTTTATTTTATTACGTGGCATTTTGGTCCCATGATACGATTTGCAAATTAATGCGCCAAACTACACAAAAAGTAAACAAACATTGACACGGTAGAAAGGGGTGAGAAAAAGTCAAACACCGTAAAAGGTGCAAGATAGTAAAATCTGTGACACCCTCGGGTAAGATTTAAATCGTATCAGACTCGGACAAGCCTTGTCCGATACCATTTAAATCTTACCCTCGGGTGTCACAGATTTTACTATCTTGCACCTCTCCCAGTGTTAGACCCTATATTTCTAATGCACTAACAAGAACATTCTTCCCCTTTTTTATATCTCCGATCATCGTTAATGACAAATTATGGTTTTCAGCCTCAAAACAAGATTATTGTGGATATATGGTTTGTGCATAAATTTGGTTAGAACCCAGTTTTTGTTCTTACTTCTTCTTGCTGCACACTTAGCAGAGGAGCAGCAAATGCAAATTTTATAATCTATTTTTTACCTGCTTATGGCTCGAACACGCGACTCACCACATTCAAAGTGACCACGATAACCATTATACCACAGTGACGGTTCATTCCAAATAGACATATATCTACATAAAGCAATGTCAATCCTTTCATGTTGAACCTCANCACATTAAATATGGAAAGCTTATTGACTGTAAAATAGGAATAAGGCCCAAAAAAATATATAAAAAATGTGTAAAAAAATCAAAGGTCGGCATTAATTTTTTTTTTTTTTTTTTACTATCGGCAAAACTGGAAATAGTCGTTTCCGTTTCCGGAATCCGATATTTCATTTTCGAAATTCCGGTAATCCGTCATTTATTGAAGCTGTTTTATGACAAGTTACAGAGTATTTTCTACCTTCTTTGCTCTCAATTTCGACAAAAAACTAGCGGTTGAATAAATAAAACATTGCTGCTGATTAAACAACAATAATGGCTATCCAAATTCTGTGTAAAAATTGATAGGGTCGCCAGCAAAAATTAGGGTCGAATAATTGCCGATTAAAAAGGATAGGGTCAGCGGCTGAAATATAGGGTCGGTCAGGTGACCGTAAACACACATATTTTTTTTTTGGCCTAACCAAGAAAAACTAGAACTGTGAGTGACCTCACTGAGCGATACCCCCCGCTTGCAGTGTAGTAGGAGTTGCACTTACAAGGTAGATGCCCCCCACACCCCCCCTTTTTTTCGTGAAAGTATAAGTTGAATTATCTCCCCTTTTAAATTTTGGACAGCAACCATATTCCTTCATGCACATCTGCAGGTAGTGTACTACAATTGTGTAAAGTTTCATAAAAATCCAATAAGCCGTTTAGGAGGAGTTGTGCTTACAAGGTACATGCACCCTTCCCCCTCCCCCTTTTCGTGAAAGCATAAGTTGAATTATCTCCCCTTTTAAATTTTGGACAGCAACCATATTCCTTCATGCACATCTGCAGGTAGTGTACTACAAGTGTGTAAAGTTTCATAAAAATCCAATTTGCCGTTTAGGAGGAGTTGCGCTTACAAGGTACATGCCCCCCCCCTTTTTCGTGAAAGTATGTTGAATTATCTCCCCTTCCAAATTTTGGACAGAAACCATATTTCTTCATGCACATCTGCAGGTAGTGTATTACAACTGTATAAAGTTTCACAAAAAACCAATAAGCCGTTTAGGAGGAGTTGCGCTTACAAGGTACATGGATGGACGGACGGACAAGGTGATTCCTATATACCCCCCCAAACTTTGTTTGCGGGGAGTATAACAAGTAATTGAGACGATAGAGGGAGGTGATTTTCTTCTTTGATGACAATAGAGGTAAGTCCTACCTTATGTGGAGGTTTATCAAGGTCCAACCAGTGCTGTAGATAATTTCCAAAGTTGTACCCCATGAATGGCCTCATAGCCATAGGATCATGCATGATGGTCTTTCCTGAAAATAATGTAAAACAAACATGTGTTTACTAGAACAAAGTTTGGATGCAATGGGCCATTGTATATAAAGTGAAACTTGTCTAAACCAAACCCTGAATAAACCAGAAACCTGTTTATACCAAACTTTAAATAAAGTCCCAATGTAGGAAATCTTTGTTAATTTAACTTGTAATAAATCAAACACCTGTCTATTCCAAATACAAATGTACATACCCTGTTGTGAGTCTTCGATGGAAGATATATGCCTTTTTTACTGGTAAAAAAATTGTATTACATGCATCTACAAAGATTTGCATACTAAGAGATGTATATTCCCACCCCCTCTAAGCCACACTAAAATCTGAATTGATGTCAAAGAGATTTAGCAATCGATGTACTGTTACTTAAGCAAATCAGAAGAATGTTGTTCTTATTCAAATGCATTCACATTATCCAGTATTTACCTTTGAATTCTGCAGCAGCAGTTGCCTCTGACTTGACACAGGCTCCAACTGTTACACCATGCTCCCAACTGAATGCCTCAAACACTAACGGAACACCTAAACACACAAAACACAATTGAATAGGAGTTAGATCTTGTATAAGAGGTAATCTAACAAATTTGGAATTTTTCATACAGTGAGTAGCTGGGTGGTGTTGGCTTATTTATGTTAGTACTGCTCATTTGCAGGCTTGGGTTGTCACACATTCACTTTTGAGCTGTAAATTAAATTTGTAATGGAAGACTTCACTGTTAGGAATAAATGGGTGGCTCATTATTTACCAAAAGCTTAGATTGATTTTCTTTTATTTTCAGTTACGTTAACATTCAAGCTAAATCCAAGCTGTATTATTTAGGTGGGTACATGGTTCTTTCTATATACTGAATTATCCTACAAATATTATGCATACTTTTGAGATGACCCCTTCAGATTTTTCTTTTTACCTACATAATTTATTGCTTTTAAAGTGTGGTTCTTGTCAAGGATACAGCTGAATTTAAATGCTCCCTTGCCATTAAAAAAATAATAAACCAACCAATTGCCCAATAAAAACACAAAATTTAGTGGTAAGGCCATACAAAGTTAATTTCTTGGTTCTCAGGCCCGCCCGCATGTGGAAATTCGTCGCCGCATTGCCGATTTTTTTGCAAAAATAGTAAAAAAAAAATTTTAAATGCGGTAGCGCTGTCCGTACGGAAAAAACAACCGCATCCGTTTTTCTCTTATATCGCGTGGTCGGTGAAACGCTTTAAAACGCATCATGTTTAAATGAGATTTAAAGCATCGTTATGACAATGTATAAATAAAAAACGTGTTTCCGTTTGACATTTAGACAAAATGTCAATCGTTTCTGTGCAAATTCGGAACAAATGTTTGCCAGTTTTACCAGGAAACATAATAGGGGGCTTCTCCGAAGCTTGTACCTTATTGGAATTGTTTACGGAGATAAAAAATGGTACGTTGGGACCAGCGGATTGGACGTTTCCATAAAAATTAACCACTTGTGATGTTTCTGCCACCATCGGAAGAAATAAAATTGAAATTTTCAATAAAGTAATGAAAAGATTTATACATTGCCATATTTTTCACGAAAAAAANAGGTGGGTACATGGTTCTTTCTATATACTGAATTATCCTACAAATATTATGCATACTTTTGAGATGACCCCTTCAGATTTTTCTTTTTACCTACATAATTTATTGCTTTTAAAGTGTGGTTCTTGTCAAGGATACAGCTGAATTTAAATGCTGCCTTGCCATTAAAAAAATAATAAACCAACCAATTGCCCTTAGGTTGCATTTCATAGAACAGATCAGTGAATAAAAAAAAATATATATATATATATATGGACACAAGAGCTTAGGATATAATTTTGTCCTTTACCTGTTGGTCTACGTCCACCAAAGATAAGGGCAGAAATAGGAACACCCTCTGGCTTCTCCCAGTCAGGATGTATAATAGGACACTGACTAGCTGGACAGGTAAATCTAGAGTTAGGGTGCGCTGCCTTTCCTGGGGCTCCAATGTGCCACTTCTTTCCTAACCAAGTGGTTATAGATATATTCTACAAAAAAAATAAGTCAACATTTAGGAAGAACCAGCTTTCTGGAGCTCCAATATGCCACCTTCCCTGGGGCTTCAAATAAAAAAAAATAAGTCAACATTTAGGAAGAACTGCCTTTCTGGAGAGAGTGACATACTGATAAGTACTTCCCACCGGGAAAGTATTATATGTCTGATGCTGCTCGTTGTTATACCTTGCGGCTATCAAATATATGAGTTACAGTCGAACTTCGATGACTCGAACTCGAAGGGACCGACGAAAATAGTTCGAGTTATCAGCAGTTCGAGCAATCAAAGTTCAAAAAATTTTCCGGTCTGAACCGAAAGTACACTATATGTTATAATATGTATATGAAATTTCCGTAGTTGTGTAACCGCTAACATGCTTTCATTTGGACTTATAACTGTCACCTTTAACGTATGTATGTGTTTTGTTGTTTATTCATTATTTGTACCTTTCTTAGTAATAAAGACGTTTTGTTTTTGTGTTTATTTTTAACCTGGCAGTTAAAAGCAATCGATGTACACAATGACCGGATTTGACCTTTATAGCAAATTGAATGTTTCGATGTTTTTCACAGCTTTTCGTTAACTTGGTACAATTTTGTAAATTGTTGAAACATTATCACTTAACGAGTTTTCAATTGTAATAAAACTTTTTAAACATGCCGAAAAGATCATCACTAAATTAATTTGTTTACCTTTGTGCATTAATTAATCTTTTTAAAGATCGGCGACTGTTAATTGATTAACTTTCTTTAAAGATTAAGATGACATTTCGATTACAACTCAGTTAAGAGATTTACACCTATCATGACATGCACCGTTAATCACCTACCTGTCATCAATCAACACTGATCAATACAGCTTGTATAAATCACATCTGCTGTTCTCAGGTAAATTTTTGACACTACGCTCATTAAAATTACAGTTCGAGTTTTCGTTGGTAATTTCCTTATTGTTACCGTTTTGGGGACCAAAATATTAGTTCGACATTTCAAGAAATCAAAGTTCGAGAAACCGAAGTTTATTTAATATAGATATATAGTAAAAAATGACCGGACTTTTAATGCAGTTCGAGATATCGGTGGTGTTCGAGCTATTGAAGTTCGAGCGACCGAAGTTCGACTGTATTTTAAGTCTGAATACCGTATGTAATGGTATGCCCAGAATGCAGGATTTTGCATTAAATATTTTAAATATTTAAAAGAGAGGGCATGCTCCAAAACCACCTAGAAATTTTTTTTCATTTCACTTTCCCTTTTGTAATTCTTCATGTCCTGTGTGCCACTTCTTTTCTTAATAATCAGCCATAAATTCTATACAATAGATAGAATTTAAAATGGAAAGGCTACCCTGGAGCATCAAATATACAAATTTTCCCTGACTAAAGGTTATAAATTCTATGAGATGTACAATGAACATTCTTCTGTAAATGGCCGCTTTCGGATTGAGACGACCGAGTTAAGACGAGTTCACGTGCACTCGTCTCTACTCGTGACATCCAATCAGAACGCCTCTAACAAGAACTAAATTTAGAATGTCGCCATGGTACATGGGGAAAGAAATTTACTTTTATTTTTATTTTCTTTAAGAATATGTTACTCAAATACATTATAATTAGATTACACAATTTAAAGTCAGATACAGATATTGCACATATAGAACCACTTAAAAAAAAAAAAAAAAAAAACGGTAAGTAACGTCACATTGCTGTTAAAATGACGTCACCCTTATGAAAGGGTCATAACAACAGGAATAATATCGCACACGACGTTACAGTTATACACAAAATGTTGCAGTCAAAGGGTTAATTAAAGCTCTTTTTACCGAAAAGCAACATAATATACTCTATGACCTACATTTCTCAGTCACGTACTGTGACGTTGTGCACAATAATACCCAGGGCTCGAAATTAACGCTAGCAAGCAGGCAAATTGCTAGTTGAAATTTCAATTTACCTTAATTTTGCTAGTGAATAAAGTTAGAACTAGCAGAATTTTGCTAGTTGCAAAAAATTATGTGTTCAGAATCGTATCTGAACTATGACAAACGTGTAAATTTGTTTTCTCGCAAGATCGGTAAAGATCGCATTGACTTCATAAAAAAGGATGGTATAGTTACATTGTACGCATTTGTCCGAGAAATATGAATATATACGTCTCTGTCCGAGAAATACGAACAACCATACTGGTTCCCGATTTTTAAAATAACATCTGGTTGTAATTTTTACAGTTCAAGTTACCAGTCGAAATGTCAAAAAGAAGAAAAGTTTCTGATCACGATATCGATCGCGACGTTACAAAAATTACGAAATTCTTTCGCCAAGTTTCAGGTAGATTTATAATTGTGATTATAGTATTTACAGTGACTAAGAGGAAATAATCGTGAAAATCGTTGTGTGACAGCTGTTACACTATCGTATGAAGGCAGCCTGTCTGCTTGCAAGAAGTTCTTGAAGAATCATTTTTAGAATGGCAAGATTACGATTTTC
>MJUT01049165.1:12847-41349 GCA_002080005.1 Gigantidas platifrons | reverse complement strand
AAAATAACAAATTTAGTAGAGGACCATCGAGTCATCATTTCTGTAATGTTACAATTCCATCGGCTAAGTAGTTTCTGACAAGAAGATTTTCAAAGTTTCAACCAATCAGAACACATTATTGGCCCTGGCGGCCATGTTGGATTTCCGATCTGCACCAAAATAACAAATTTAGTAGAGGACCTCCCAATGAACATTTCTGCCAAATTTAGTCCAAATCAGTTCAGTGGTTTCAAAGAAGAAGAAGAAAGTATGAAAAGTTTACAGACGCGGACGACAACGACGACGGACACAAAGTGATGACAAAAGCTCACATGACCCTTTGGGTCAGGTGAGCTAACAAGTGGCAATTTCCCAAACAAAAACATGTTTCCCCCTGACTTTATTTAAATACCACATCAGTTATTCCTCGTTTAGAATGTCGAGCAAGGTGCTTGTTTAATCTTATATAGTTAATTGTGCAGATTATAAATGAATTTCTTTCACTTTAAGGTTGAAACTTAATAAAACAATATTATTTCTAAAAGTTCATAAATAAATAAATATATAATTCTTTAGGACCGAAAACAAACACCATCACAAGAAAAATTACTTGCCATGAGTATGTAAAGGACCACAATTATCCGATTGGAAAAACAAGGTCTCATTATATTCCCATTGAGGAAAGATGAAAGATCTTGAATACCGTATGCAGAACAAATGAACTTATTAAGGCTGGTTACTTTTTTAATACAAATGCATGGATCAATAATTTTGATTTCATTACACCATGATGCATTGTTTCATAGCCACTGAAGGTACTGGTACTGCTTAAAAAGAATATGATATAGATTGAAAAAAAGAGTAATTCTCATGTTTAGTGTGAGAACATGAGAATCAGATGCTTACTTTGTACAGGCCTAGGACATCCCACTGAATGGACACACTTCACAAAATCACCATCTCCTAATGCGTCCCAGATTTGAGGTCCAACACGAGTCATTATTTTCATGCACAACAAGACATAGTTGGAATCGGTCAGTTGAATACCAATCTTACTTATAGGTCCACCAACTGGCCCCATACTGAATGGTATCACAAACATGGTCCTCCCTGAAATAAATACCATATTACATAGACAAATAACGATCTAGCCTAGTTATTTTTCTAAATTCATTTACTAACCCATAATTTTTCTATGACCTAATAAGCAAATAATTCATGTAAAAAGCCAGTAGACCATGAAAAGAAAGTCATGGTTAGGTGGTACATGACTGGCTGACATGTACCATCCATGATCAATGTGTTGACTAAGTATGGACAGCCTCGAGTGTATGGTAATAGAGAAACTGCCCATACGAAAACTTTTTGCCGGACCTACAACAGATTTAACTATTTCTTTCTGAAGGAATAATTTCAAGCCAGGAACTATCAAACCAGAAATTTATATACATTATTGGTCTTCTGTGACAAGTTTTCATCAAAATATCCAATTTAATCTCCAATAATGACTGCCAAAATCTGTTATTTGGTTGCGATGTCAGTATGACACAACAGTACTTTTTTCGACTCCAGGTTTCTCCCCAGCCGAGAAGGCAATCAGCCAGGCTTTGGTATGTTGTTTTGTTCACTGGTTCCTGATAAAAGTATGCTTCACAACAGTAACAGTACTTTTACCGCAGAAACCACCTAACAAAGATTGATCTAAATACCGGAAAGATCAAAAACAAAAATATACAGTGCCAAACCTTTTATTGGACATCGAGACTGACGTAACACTTTGAAAAGTCGTACCCTTCGCGGATTCTGTCAGTCAGGTCCGATGGCTTTCGAGAACTCTGTATAAATGGGCTGTATAACACATACCTGCCATACACCCAGGGTATCGTGTATTCATCTCAGCTTCCAAGTCTTTTGGAGCAATCCATTTTCCTAAGACTCCATTGACACCTTCCCTAACATGAGGGACTGTCTCATACTTCTCATCAGTACAAATCCATGTCTTAGATTCCACTCTAGCTACATCTGCTGGATCAGTTCTACACAGGAAACTGTAAATAGATTTTATCATAGTCAAACCTGGCCATGTGGTCACCTTTATTAAGCAGTCACCTGTATTAAACCAAAGGTAACCTTTTTCTTGTCCTGTTACAGAAATTGTCCTAAGAATTGAACCTCTTTTTAGATGTCACCTGTCTTATAAGGTCATATTTTCTTTGTCCCATAGGTGACCCCTTAATACAGGTTTGACTGTACATCTTTACATTGGGGATATGTGGTATGTTACAGTAGTCAATCTCTTATAAGGTCACTCCTACCAAAGGTCACACCTTTGGCTTAATTTGCATATTTATCAAAAATCTACAAAATTACAAATTTTACAGAAACACAACGAATACATTGTATTATGTTAAATAACTAATTACCATCTATCTCCTATACAGATTTGATCTCATTCCTATTAAAGTAGAAGTAATACTTATTGTAAGAACATTTCTATTTTTAGTAGTGGTGGCCATTTTAAAAAAAATAGAAGGTGGAGCTGCATAATACAGTCTTGAAAGAGCACAACCATAGGGCCATTCCAGCCAAGTTTGGTTTAATTTGGTTACATAGTTTTTGAGAAGTCTTTTAAATGAATTCTGATCAAATAAGGCTTAATTTTTGTATCTGCCAGGACAATATGTAACAGGGATGATTTTGTTTCCAGTTACTTAACTGATTTCAGCTATTTTCCTCTAAAAATTGATTTTTGAAAGTTGCTGGACATGGTAAGAACAGGTAAAATAAAACAGTATACCCTCCTCCCCCTTTGGGGAGCAGGGGTATAAAATTGACAATTTTGAAAGAGGGTGTAGATGGTTTCAGCTATTTTTCCATTGATTTCAGTTATTTCATTTTCTAACCAGGATCATCATGTAATAAAATGTTGAATAATGATTTGTGAATCCCATTTATTCCACTTCACCGATCATTTCAAAATGGAAGAGTTATTTAATGTAGTTCTTGTTATTCTGTTTCGCTGTATACGTGACTTAAAACTCATCTTTCCAACATCTTAATAGAATTAAATGTATTATTATTATTATTATGTCTTGATCTTGAAATAAAATCTAGAAAGCAATTCAATCTAACTTTCAAAATAGAAACTGTCCATATTGTAAATGCACTCCTATCATAAAGGAAATCTTTAAAACTGGGATTATTTTATTCTTCAACAGCCCTAAATTTAAATCTTCTCACAAAATACTCCAAAAAAGGTTGAATCTGTGTATCTAGATCAAAATGTGAAAAAATTTAAAGACAACAGATGCCATATGTTACAAAAAGCTCACTTGACCTTCATAAAGATGAAGCAATAGTATTTCTTAATTTTCTAGATTTTGTTTTAAATGAAAACGTCTCATTCCAAGATATTTTCTATCCAAGGGCAAGGTTTCGCATGTCAGCTTGTTATATCTGTCCAGACTTTCCATTCCCAGTAAGTCAAGTAGCTATGGTTGTTTTATGGTGTTTAATCCCACTTTCAACATTATTTTAGTTATATATTGGCAGTCACCCACAAGTCACTGACAAACTTTATCACATAATGTTGTATCAAGTACACCTAATCTAAGCGGGATTCGAACTCGAAAAGTTTAGGCTAAAGAGTTGGAAACGTATTTGTACATACATGTATATTAAAGAGCAATGGTAAGGTTAAAGATTAAAGGTGAAAGGTCAATTTCCTACCAGTTTTCATATTTGGAAAGCTCTGTGAGAACACCTCTCTCTACCAACTTGTGTATAATCTCATCAGACTCTCCCTTGGAACCATCACAGATGTATAAAGCTCTTGGTGCACAAATATCAGCCTACAAACAAAAAATAATTAAAATGTGTACATGCTCTATGTGACCACCATTTTAAACAGAGAAATAGTTCTTACTAAACTAATAAAGAAATATACAAGAGCAAAATTAATAAGAACAATTTAATTTTAACAATGAACACCAAAAATTAAATTTCAAAATTTCTGCACTTATTTTTTGGTCAAAATATGTCATTAAAAATCACAATAAAAAAAATATTGAGTAGTTGATTTTGGTCATATTTACTGTAGTTACTTATGAACTCTTAAAATTCTCGCAATATGAAACTATACTGAAATTATAGAACAATACTACAATTAATTCAGCTTTTGTTGATAAAGAAAATACCATAATTGAACAAGAATTGGCTTTAGAATTTGCTGTTGAAAATTTTAGATTTTAAAAGAAAATAATAAAGTTTGTCAGTGACTTGCGGCCAGTCAATGGTTTTCTCTGGCTACTCCCGTTTCCTCCACCAATAAAACTGACCGCCACGATATAACTGAAATATTGTTGAAAGTGGCGTTAAACACCATAAACATTAAACTTATATACAGTTGACTCTCATTGTCTCGAACTCGGTTGACTCGAATTTCCGGTTGAGTCGAATTTTTATCGAAGTCCCGAACTTCGTTGTGTATAAATATATGTAATTTGACTCCTGTTGAGTCGAATTCGGATGAGTCGAAATTTCGGTTGTCTCGAATAAAAGTGTTGGTCCCAAGATGTAGAAAGCCATATCATTTACATTCGTTAAGTCGAATTTACCTATCAAAACATGTGTATAATTACCTTGGGATTAAAATCGGATCACAGGTGAAACATTCGGTCATTGGCTTTGACATTTTTACCTTAGGCTATTTCACATGTTTATTTCACAATCTGCGGTGCGTCTTTTTACCACCGAACACCGCCAAACATCTAAATAGTACCACAGAACACAGTTTTACTACCACCGAACACCTTTATTGCATAAAATAGTAAATTTTAATTTAAAATTCAATGTTTGAAGAAAGGAAAAAAGTTTAGTACGGAATAATTGATCATTCTAATGGCATGCGCGTTATGTGCAGTCAACCGAACACTGTCTGGAGTACCACCGAACACATTTAATCTTAAAATGAAGGGATATGTTTAGTCTTCACACATTCTAGACCAATATTATGACTATCACCGAACACTTTTATTATAATATAACAAAGGACTTGAATGTTACGCATTTTAAATACACCACCGAACGTTTTTAACTACCACCGAACACATTAATAACTGCAATTTAGCTTACTTATTTTTGAAAATTCCTGCAAAAATTCAAACGACAAACACTATATAGCTACGGGTCCGTAGAAATACTGCAAAGGACCTCCTTAGTGCACTAAGGACATGATAGACGGGTCAAATGACAACAAAGGACCTTGCAAATGAAAGTAAATGTTTTTAAATACTTAATTCCAGATTTTTAAATACATATTTGCACCGGTTCAGAAGTTATTTAATAATTTAACGACACGTGCCAGTAATCCGTTTAACTTGTGTAACGTGTGCATTCAAGTGGAACCAATACACATGAAATGTGTATAGGGTTTCACCAGTAAAATGTGTAAAGAAAACGGGGATGAGACCAATCTATAAAAGGAAGAATGCGGAAGAAGAGTGATTTTCTTTCAGATTTTGTTCTCTTATATCTCGTTCCGAATTTGTTTTATTTGTAAAATGTCTAGAATATTTTCTGTCTGTAATTTGTCTTTTTTCTGTGTAAGTTCGGAAACGAGACAAATAAGGGAACACCATCTTACTGGCCAAGATTTCGTAAAATTCAAATTCAGTTTTCAGCATTTATTTGAACGTTGTATTCGTTTAAGGTATATATTTCTCGACAGAAACGAAACAATGTTCTAATAAATCTTACCAACTGATATTTGATATATTAATAAACGTTGAAGTTTAAAATGTGTAAAGAAAACGGGGATGAGACCAAACTATAAAAATAAGAATGTGGAAGAAGAGTGCTTTTCTTTCAGATTTTTCTTGTTGAAATCAAGTCTTCTTTTCAGTATTGTATGACTCAATTACATGTACATGTACTACATATGTATAATGTCAATATCTATCACTTTACCAACAAACTAGATCAGTCTTCTAATTTGGACTTTGTCTCATGTTCATGTACTCGATATTCTATTTCGAAATAAGGGAACGGTCATTATTTCTCAGCTGTGGCGGATTAGGCTTACTTTTATTATTACTATTATTAATATTGCAAAAATCTATGGTTTGGTTTTTAAGAAAAAATACAAAATACCTCTTTCCCCCTATATATTCATTATAATTATTTGATTTTTCAGTTTCAGTTATTTTAAAAACGATCACGGTGACCTCCCATTTTAATTGCATTTTCTTTTCATGCAAACTGACCAAAGTTTCATCAAGCAAAAAATCAGTAACATCTATGGACAGTAATTTAGAAGCCCTAGCTACCTTGATGCTTTTTCATATAAAAGTATCTCTTTTCTATCCATTTGACTCTCAAAGACTTGATTTTGTTCAAATAATTTTGAGTGATCTAGTGGAAATATAATTTATTACCAACATTTTTACAAAAAAAGTTATCAAGCCACATACACAGAAAATAATGACCATTCATCTACAAACAAATAATCGAAGTAAAATATTTAAAATTTACCTCTTGTAATCTTTTTAAACCCATCTTGTAGTCAGTAGATCTGGGTGGTGAACCCCATGGATGCCACATCTTGTTTGAAATTTCTAGTATTTTTTTACTTAGTGAACGTATATTATAAATGTGCAATATCGATATGAATGACAAATAAAACGATTTAGCGTTTAAATAATATCTAAAAATTTTACTCAAAAATCTTTGCAAAAACACACGATCTTTTCAACTTTACCGGCGAAATATTTTTTTTTCATATTTGTTTTTATTATAATTCATCGTAAAAAAAACAATATGTTTTAAAGATCAACATCAAAAACCATGTGTCCCAGCTCATGCACAATTGTTTATTATATAATTAGCTCACATCTAATTGTCATTGTTTACCTGTTCGACGTTGATTGACAATCATCATGTATTAATCACCACTGATTATCTTTGTAGTAGGTGCGTGCCGACAAAAATGCAAATATCGCCGTTAATTTTAAATTTTTTATTATAAAAATTGACCATATAAGATTTTTTTTTAACTGACAATTCATTTGCAACCTTCTTTGTGCACTTAGGACGTGTCTATTATGTCCTTAGTGCACTTTTATTGTTCTTAGTGCACTAAGGAGGTTCTTTGCGGTATTTCTACACACCGTATAACTACCACCGAACACTTTCATTATGTATCAATAGATTTTCTACCACTGAACACTTTCATTATGTATCAATAGATTTTCTACCACCGAACACTTTTATTATAGATCAATAGACTTCTACCACCGAACACTTTTACTATATATCAATAGAAATTCTTATAATCAATACCGCCGAACTTTTTCTACCACCGAACACCTTTATTATATATCAATAGATTTTCTACCACCGAACACTTTTATTATAGATCAATAGACTTCTACCACAGAACACTTTTATATATCAATATACTTCTACCACCGAACACTTTTATTATATATCAATTGAAATTCTCAATCAATACCGCCAAACTTTTTATACCACCGAACACTTTTATATATCAATAGATTTTCTACCACCGAACACTTTTATTATAGATNTGAAGGTCACAAAATAAATCATAAAGGCTTTTGCTAAGCCAATAAAATTGCATCACTCATATTTCGTTGATAAATGCGTATATTTCTGTAAAAAAAAAAACCGGTTCCACTGGGCACATCACCGGTGGCCATTTTATCCATAATGTACGTCACTACAGGTTTTAAATCATGATCATTTTACCGATATCCTAAGCGCTTTGGCTATCTTAGAGTTAGAATAGAGGGCCAGTGTGTTCATTTTATTTTATTTTATTGTATTTATTAGTAATAGTAATAAAAGATAACGACCCGGCGGCAAAAAATTGACTTGAGGAAACCGACAGTCATTTCTCAGGGATAATTCTACTGACATCGCTGATTTCGATATACCATTACCAAAATAAGTAAAATAAAAATCAGAAACCAGTCGCAATTTTGGTACGTCTAAAAACCGGTGCGGGAATTAATAATTCTTGACATCGCTCCCAAAATTTTCAGTCGTCACCTGGGCGAGAAGTAATCGAGTTTTCACTCGCCCAATACAATTTTAAGTCGCCTTGGGCGACTGGGCGACTGTTAGTGTAGATCCCTGCTTTTATATATCAATATACTTCTACCACCGAACACTTTTATTATATATCAATTGAAATTCTCAATCAATACCGCCGAACTTTTTATACCACCGAACACTTTTATTATATACCAACAAACTTTTTCTACCNGATAAACAAAATAAAGAAATAATAATATATAATAGTAATAAACACTTTCATTCATCTTTCACACACACTCTCTTACCATTTTGTTTTTCTAAAATATGAAATTGCTCCCGACAATACCGCCGAACTTTATATACCACCGAACACTTTTATTATATACCAACAAACTTTTTCTACCACCGAACTCATTGTTACAGTCGTGACGTGTCCATCTGTGATAACTACTGTACCAACGAACACTTATATACATGTGTATATGAAATTAATTTATATTTTATTCTTAACGGTACCACCGAACGTTTTCTCAACAGTGGGTTTTAAATTAAAACTTTGAATAAATTAAATGTAATAAATATACAGCCGAGCACATTAAAAACAAAAACTTTATTCGACAAAAACAAAAAGAATTTGTACATTTTATTTAGTGTTCGCTATTACTTTATATAAATGTTAAAATTCTTAATCAAGACCGCCAAACTTTTTTTTACCACCGAACACATTTATTGCAGCACGTGTCGGCTGACTTCTGTGATAATCACCAATTATCCTGTTCAATCAGGGTTAATCAATAAATAACAGAACGATTGATCTACTAATTGCAGGTAAACTGACGACTTGTGAGCTTGCTATTTTTCCTTTGATAAAAAAATATTTCACACAATCCCATTGTTTTGGTCTAAATACGAAAATTGTTGTGTAAACTATAACTGTTGGCTTCTATTCAATCTACAGCATTTTGAGTCAATTCTGAAATATTAAAAAAAACTTCTTCTTTTCTCACTCTCATTTTTAAAAGCGTATACAACATAGTTCTATTTTAACGACAGTTATAAGATTAATAAGAATATCAACAGAACCAACAAGATGTTTAGCGGGTCTGTTTGGTTGACTGAGCATGAATTACAAGACGCGTGCCGATTAAATTATCAATAACTCTTTTATTCAGATATTTATATTCCTCAAACTGTTAAATTTCAGTTAAAATATATCGTATTTTTCACTTGAAGGTGTTCGGTGGTATTTTTTTGGTGTTCGGTGGTGGTTGGCGGTGTTCGGTGGTAAAAAGATACACCCCACAATCTGTCAAATTAATTAGTGGTAATATTTGAATTGGCTTGGTATTATGACACAAGTAATTAGATGTGTACAATCAAAAATTATCCATTCATAACATCATAAGTGCGCTTGGGTCGGCATACATCAATGATTACGAAAAGTACACAACGGAAGCGTTTTATCTATTGTCGGAAATTAATTTTGATTTAAAGAAGATGTATAATTTCTCAATTTTGAGAGATTTGAAAAAAATGTTACCCTCAATTAACAGTTGTAATAAAAGGGGAAATTTTATTGAATCATAAAAACACACAATTTATTGTAAATATTGCACAAAGAAAAATACGTCATGATGGGTGAAGTTTAATGACAATGCATCAGCTGAAAAACATAATCATACACACAAAAAAAGATATCTAGAAGCTATCAGTTGTTCCACAAGATTCAAAGAATTAAACAGAGAGAAAAAAACAGCAACAAAAACATCGAATAAGTTTTAAATCGTTCCGAAATCGGGACATGCGATGCTGGTGTTAGCGCTTCAAAATTTGGCTCGAGTTGTCTCCCTTTCGTCATTAAACAAACTACACTTCCGGTTTTCGTAGCTCCTCTTGAGTCGAACTACGGTTGACTCGAATTTTTTCCATGGTCCCATCGAATTCGAGATAACGAGAGTCAACTGTACTTTCTAACTCAGAATATTAATAAGAATGCAATCTGTCAAGACATTAAATTTGATATTTATATACAGGAGGAATGTCTCTCTGACGTAATGCACCTACAATGTGCATCACAAATAATTACACTTACTGATAATGTACATCAAATACAAGCTTTTCATGATATCTTAAACCACTTGAAATATTACTTACTTGAAAACAAGTTTATTTCTGTCTTATTTCCAACATGTAAATATAAATATCTGTAAAATCTTAACATACATGCATAAAAAAAATATATAAAAATTTGAGAAAGAGTATGAAATTTGTTTAAAAATACATTTTGTACATATATTACATGTATATTTCTAAAAAGCTTTGTACATACCCATTTTGCAATAAACTTCTGGGCTTTAGAAGGAAGTTTATGGAAGTCCCCCTTAGCAATAGGTATGGGTCCGATATGCTGGACCACTATGTTGTGGACCTCATAAAACTGGGTATCTTCTTTACCAAACACACTCATTTTGGTCTTTAAATTCACCTGTAAACAAATCATAAATTATGACAGACATATTATTTTAAAGTGAAAATGCTCACTAAATGTACAAATTTCCTGAAAATTTTACAGAAAGAATCTCACTATGATCCAATGAAATCCATCTAACAATACCAAATGGTGAATATTTCAAAAAACACAAATGTACTGCATTCATCGGAGAACAACAGTTCAATTAAGTCATGGTGTTTCAAATTTTCACAAATATTCTATCTATAAATATTCATTGCAATTTAAATATACAGTTAAACCTGTCTTATGTGACCTTCCAAAGGAACACTGAAATAGGGTCATATGAGAGAGTTGGTCGCTAAATACTGGTTTAATTAAAATGAAGGTCTGTTTTGGTCCAAATATAAACCATCATCACTATTAAATTAGACTCGTCTGACCTTGAATTGCTCATCTGCTTAGAAATTATATTTTTAATATGAAAATTTATGAATACCAGGGTAGTTTAAAATTCCATTAGTTTTGTGGTTTCTGAGAAGGTTTTTACAACATTTTTTTGCATGTTTCTATAAACTATGTCCAGAGAGGGTGGCCATCTTGGTTATTCGATCGACACTGAAAGCACAAACATATCTAAGTTCCGTATAATGATGATTCCTGACATTAGTTTTGTTCTATTTAGGTCCTGCGGTTTACGTGAGAAAATTGATTGATTGATCTTGATTTGATTTTTGGTGTTTTAATGCCACTTTCAACAATATTTTCAGCTACATGTATATCATGGCGACCAGTTTTAGTGGTGGAGGAACCCGGAGTACCCGGAGAACCACCGACCATAGGCAAGCAACTGGAAACTTTATCACTTGCGGCTGCGAGTTGAGTGCACCCTTTTTTGTAATTTACAAAGCCGAGTGCGAACCCACGCCGTATTGGTGATAGGCTTGTACGAGTTGTTAGATCCAACGACCTAATTCATTGAGCCACCCGGGACCCTGAGAAAATTGAAATTTTGGGTCCACAATTATCAGTAACAAAAACAACATTAATAAAGTCCTCTCACTCTATGTTAAACTCTCAACACATCAAGTTAAGACAGAAGCTACAGGACAAGTCATGGGACAAATGCAAACAAATGGTAAGTTTTATATCAATGATTATCATGGGATCCCATCTCCCATCTAAATAAGTAGTTTGGTGGTAATCCAAGCAATAACAAAAATCTGCACAGAAGTCGACTTTTCAACAAACAAAAAAGGACAACACACTTCATTTGTATCACAGAAATGACAAAACCATATATCCCTATACATGTACACTATAGTAGCCAGGAGAGTGAATGGTTGTAGACAGATGACCACTAACTTACTGTAGGACACTACAGTAGCAAGGTCAGTTAGGTCAATTATTGATCCTACACATGTGTAATTCATTTGTCTACTACCTTAGAATGTAAAGTTTACTGTTGTTTAATATTTTTTGAAAGATAAAAAGTAGAGGCTCATCTGAGCCTGTATCGCTCACCTGATTATTCATATACAGATACTGAGAAAAACAAGCTTGTATGAATATTAGAAGAACAAGATGAGACATATTTTAGACTTGAAAAAAAATGGTATTTCGAATGTAGGTCCCTTTTATGTCCCAATGACCCCTTTTATCAAAGGAACCATAAGAGATGGGTCAATCTATTTGAAAACAAAGCAGGAAATATGTTAAGGAATCTACAGAAAAAGACCCTATCAAAATTAGACTTGATCCCCTTGTATCACGGAAATGGTAAGAGCTATAGTGTAAACACAATGTGTTGGCAAAAATGTATGTTATTATGGGCATAAGATATGGCAAAATTAACATGCAAAACAATTTAATTATACAATTTCAGAACAGTGCACATACTGCCCTACCGTGGCAATTTTCTCATCTATCTTAGAAAGTGTTTCTGTTCCATGGCGAGATGGAATATAACCATACTGTGATCGTATAATCTCCAAAGCTCTCATAATGGTCAAAATGGCTAAAAATCATGAACCAGGTTTTACACCAACTGACAGGAAAACGAATAGAATCAATTTTGGACACTAGTTATACTCAAGAATCAATAATTGTGAATATGAATATACTGATAATGAACAGCAATAAAAAGCATTGTTACTATAGTTTATTTCTGATAATGCAATTAGTTTGGCATATTAATTAAATGCACACTTTTTGTCCTGAAAATCTTTTAATCTGCCAACGCGAGTATTATACACAAAAAAATACCTTGCAAATCTACTAAAATTAGGTTATAGAAATGGTTCATGGAAGGAGTGCCTACCAAACATCTCTGCCCATTATACACAGGCAACTACAGTAGTTTTTTTTCCTCCAGTGGCCCTACCATATTTTTGTGCCTCTTCCAAGAAGGAACTGTATTTCCAATGGCATATGTCATGGTCTTTTTTTGTGTTTAGTAAATTGAGGTCAGAGGTTAGTTGTTCGAATTGTGATACAAGTGGAATTTTTTACCATAACTGTTTAAACGTTCTTTTCATAAAATAATTCTCTTTGAGCATTTATTAATTTCTATATTTACATTTATTTGCATAACACATACATGTATATTATTCCTTTGAATACATTACATTCACAGCCATTTTTCACCTGAAATATTTGTTACATGAACCCAATTGTGGTCACCCAATTTACACTGACCTTTCGGGTCCTACTTCTGGTAGATCTACCAACATTTCGTTGTGATGTACGTGTATGTGGTGAATTCATCCCAGATGTATTTCCCATTTTGTACATGTAAGTGTTTATGCAAATTTATTGTTTTCCGTAGTTTTTAACACTGTTCCAAATAAATCTGAACAATAAACCTTTACTGTATGCATAGGTAAATTTGTAACATTGCAAGACAGTACCATGAAGTTTAGTCGGTACTAGAAGTGTCAGTATCACGGTTCCAACGTTGTTTTTGTCGTACCAAGAGAACTATGACACCTCCATATCATATCAAGAATAGCATATACATGTAAATGGTTTTTTTTTGTAAATACATGTAGACATGTAGATGGTCAAAATTACATTTTGTATTGACACATTTGAACAAGTGCTATCAAATACAATTGCATTGCATCCAACCGTGTGAGTTTAATTGCATGAAACCGAGTATATGTATATGTATCACAACATCAAGTGTGAGGGGATCCAAAAAAAATAAATAGTCAAACCTGCTTTAGTGACCACCTTTATTAAGCAATTACTTGTATTATGTGACCTTAATTTTTATTTCCCTTTACAGTGCATTTCATAACAATTAAACCTGTATTTAGCAACCACCTGTCTTATGTGACCATATTTCACTGTTCCCTTGGATGGTCTCATAAGACAGGTTTGACTGTACCAATACATGAAGTGAAGCAACGTGATTTAACCAAACAGTCAAGACTCCACAATTCCTGTTTAAGAGTATCATCAAGTCAAGTGTTCAGGGGACAACTGGACAATTCTAGGGCAAGTCATTGTATTATCTGTTTAAAGTATAAATGTGAATTCTAGTCCACTATCGAGGGGGATTCATCTTCTGAATGGGCATAACAAGCACTTCGTCAAAAACAATCACACCAGCAATCTATTATGAAAAGAAAAGTTTGAAGATAATGTACCAAAGGAGTAATCAGAATTCGTAAATCGAAGAAGGACAGACAACACAATGGACAAAGAAAAAGGACAAAAGGACAAACAACGATCTACAAAACATTACACAGAAAACTAAAGATGGAGCAACACTAAAGTTTAAATAGTAGTGGTAAACAATTCACATCAATATCAAAAAAGAGAACAGCTATCAATTAAAGAATATCATTTTCTATAATTAGTACACTACAAGTGGCCATTTTAGATGGAGAGTGGGGATATGATATATTTTTGAAAGAGGACCACACATAGACAATTCCACTCACATGATTTAACTAAGTTACTTATGCTGAATTAATTCTATTCAAAATACACCAAACATGCATAATCAGTTACATAACAAATTTAACTGAAGACAACATCATCATGCACATTTCATTCAATGTTAAATCATAACAAAGATTACAACAAATAACAGGTATACCAATATTCGTAGTAAACCTATCAGGGGCTGTCGTGGCCGTGATCGTATGGTAGTTGGATTTACATACATTTGTTTTTATATTTGCAATCAGTGCCTATCACCACTGATGTTGTGAGTTTGAATCTTGATCAGTGCGAGGTGTACAACTTTGTGTGATAAAGTTTGTCAGTTACTTGAGACAGGTCGGTGGTTTTCTCCGGGTCTTCCGGTTTCCTCCACCAATAAAACTGACGGCCACGATATAACTGAAATATTGTTGAAAGTGGCATTAAAACGCCATCAAACAAACAATCAAGCACTTACAAGAAAGCTCACATTAGAGTACAATAGACATACATAGTTACATACCCCGTTGTCCATGAAAAATATTTAACAGTGATGGCCTACGATCTTACCAACCACAACACAGACAAATATTAAGCTTCAAATGTGGAAAGACAGCTTGAAACATTCAACTTTGATTCTCTTCCACCTAAATGAAACGTCAATATATTATTGAAAATTTACAGCATTGTAAACGTGTGATTTTCTGTATGCTACGAAGATTGAAAATAGAAACATGACATTCTAATTCTGGATCTTGACAATCCTGAAAAATTTAAAGTTGTTTGTTTCCACCTGCCTCGTTGAAAGTTAATATGTAACTCTTATAACTTTACAGCACCAAATGCATGGGTAATGACCATTTTATTTATTAGCGAGTTTAACACCAGGCGAGCTGTTTCCACCTGCCCATTTACAAATGCATGGGTAATGACCATTTTATTTATTAGCGAGTTTAACACCAGGCGAGCTGTTTCCACCTGCCCATTTATTTGCCTCGTTGAAAGTTCATATGTAACTCTTATACATGTAACTTTACAGCCCCAAATGCATGGGTAATGACCATTTTATTTATTAGCGAGTTTAACACCAGGCGAGCTGTTTCCACCTGCCCATTTATGTGCCTCGTTGAAAGTTCATATGTAACTCTTATAACTTTACAGCACCAAATACATGGGTAATGCCCATTTTATTTATTGGCGAGTTTAACACCAGGCGAGCTGTTTCCACCTGCCAATTTGTTTGCCTTGTTGAAAGTACATGTAACTCTTATAACTTTACAGCACCAAATGCATAGGAGGGCCCGGGTGGCTCAATGACTTAGGTAGTTGGATTACCTAACAACGCACACAAGCCTATCACCAATACGGCGAGGTTTGCGCTCGGCTTTGTAAATTACAAACTAGAGGCTCCGCCCACTGAGCCTGTATCGCTCACCTGACAATAGAATGATACTGAAGTAAATTTCAAAGGGAGATAATCATTACCTTAACTGTTTTAAACATTTATGAATAAAAGATAATGTCTTTGGGACAGGTGAGCTAAAAAATGATGAAAAAAGGGCAATAACTCCTAGACGGGTAATAAGATTTACTTCAAAATTGCAGGGCATGTAGATCTTGACAAGCTGAACATGTTTTCAGTTTAGACTTAACATCTATCTCTTATAGTTTTTGAAATATAAGACGAAAAGTATTAAAATTTTAAAAATTTGATGAAAAAAGGGCGATAACTCCAAAATGGGTAATGGCATTTACTTAAAAATTGCAGTGTAGGTAGATCTTGACATGCTGCACATTTTTGCATTTTAAACTTAATATCTATCTCTTATAGTTTTAAAAATAAAGGACGAAAAATATTAAAATTTTAAAAATTTGATGAAAAAAGGGCAATAACTCCAAGATGGGTAATCATATTTACTTCAAAATTGCAGGGTAGGTAGATCTTACTGTGCTGATCATTTTTACCCCATGTCAGATTTTTGATATTATTAACGGTTTTTGAGTTATTACCCAAAAACCTGCAATTTTATCATATGTTCTATTTTTAGTAACAGTGGCCATGTTTGTTGGCCGAATGAAAAAAAATTAAGAAGTTTTATAGAGGATCTTACATAGATGCTTCCTGCCAAGTTTGGCTCCATTTGGCCAAGCAGTTTCAGAGGAGAAGATTTTTTTAACATTAGCCAATCAGAAACAAGAATTGCCCTTGGCGGCCATATTTGTTGGTGGAATGGAACGAAATGAAGAAACTTTATAGAGGACCTTATATAGATGTTTTCTGCCAAGTTTGGTTCCATTTGGCCCAGTTGTTTCAGAGGAGTAGATTAAAATATGAAAAAGCTAACGGACGGACGACGGAATACCTCACATGACCCTTTGGGTCAGGTGAGCTAAAAAGGGTGCACTCGACTTGCAACCGCAAGTGATAAAGTGGATTACGTCCCTTTGTTATGAAGTAGTAAGTTTTTTCGAGCTCCGAAAATTACGATATTTATTAGTTTTTGGGATTCATTTTGGACTCGAATTTTTCTGGATATTCACAGAATATAATCTAATTTATGTTAGGAAAAATGTTAACAGTAAATTTTCCTGAATTAAATGTATTATCAACAATTCTGATATGACATCTTGAAATCTACTCACGGAAAAAAAATGGCTAAAGTACAAAGACATTTATCCATTCACTTCAACACTAGATTTTTCAAGGGGATTACTCATGAAGAGATTTTGAGTGAAGTTGAGAAAAAGGTAGAATTAGACAATGTTGGTTCTGTGCAATTCACGGAAACACTGTTTAATTTCAGTGAAGGATTTGAATACGAAGGAAAAATTAATATCAGGTGGAATAACACTAAAAAACAGGTCAGTTAACTTTTTAGACGTTGAAAAAACAATCACAAATGTAACAATCAAAGATGCTCCCTATGAGGTAAGCGACTGTTATATTGCCACACAAATGTTGAAGTATGGAGAAGTTATACCAGGATCAGTACGAAGAGGGTACATTAAAGGTACAAATATAGTGAACGGTTCAAGGTATCTCCCAAATCATAAACTGTGCCCCAACTTTGCCCAATAGAACTGACTTTGGCCGATTTGATGTTAGGTTATTCGCAGACAATAACCGAACTCAATGCTTACACTGTAAACAAACCAACCACCCATCCTACGCATGTAGACAGAAACCAATATGACAAAAGCGATGCTATAATTGTAACGACCTGGGGCATTTAGCTAGAGAGTGTGTAAGTGCACCAACTTGTTCATTTTGTAAACAGGAAGGGCATATAAGGCGAGATTGTGAACTATATGAAACGAATCAAGGACGTGAAAATTTTGGCAGTTATGCCCCTGAAATTATTGAGGGTAGGAAAACGACTGAACAAGACGCACAACAAACATCACAAACAGAAAATGTAGACAATAAACCTGGTGATAACAAAGACACAAGTACAGTCAGTACTGTTAATATACTGTTAGGTGCATCAAATGGTGTACGACTTGGCGCATTTGATGACAACTTTATAAACGCATCTATATCGGGCGCAACTCTAAACAACATTGATCAATGCATTGACAGGGCATTTTCAAAATTAAAAAATACAAACAGCATAGTTAATAAAGTTGTTATGTGTTTGGGAACAAATGATGTGAGCAAATGTAAAGATGACAGTGATCAAGTGAATGTATTATTGACACAAGCTATTGCGAAGGTAAAAAGTCACTTTCCCGACTCCTTGGTTGGTATTTGTGGTATATTTCCACGAAAAGGGACTGGCAGTAACACAAATATATTAAATGCGACTACTACCAGTGTGAATAAGTTTATCCGTAAACTGTGTATGAAAGATTCAACAGTTGAATACATTGATACAATCAGTGACTTCTTCAATCAGCGTACGATTGTTAAGTCAATGTTTGATAAAAATGATCACAGACACAGTGGCGTACATATCGGTCTTGAAGGTTCAAAAAAAGTACAGGAAAAAATCCGTGAATTTCTCAAGGCACCAAATGACGTATTTGATTTGACAAATACTGATCGTAAAAGGAACTTAAGTGACATAACAACGACACCGTCATCCGCTGATAGAAAAACAAAACATTCGAAAATAGGATCCGCAACTGAATATTGAAACAGTAACTTTATTTGATATTTACTGTATATTTTGTTTTATCTTATTAAAAAAAAAAAAAAAAAAATCCCACCTACAATCAAGTATAAAAAATAAACAGACGGTAATTACTATTTGAATGTGTTATTATATGCTATTATTTTGATTGTACATAATAATGTCCACTTCTTTACAATTTGTAGCCTTTAAACAGGCGTGTTTTTCTTTAAACTGTAATATATGTTATATATGTATGTGTATTGGCATGATTTGTATTGCTTATTGAATTATTATTTGAAATGTGTATATATAAAAGAATCCAGTGACGATATTTATAATTGTTTTTGGAAATATTGTCTCAATTTTAAAATGAAAATGTATCATCTTAAAGGTCAATGTGAATTTTTTTCACAGCTGATGAAAAGGTTAAAATGTGTTTACTGTCAAGGTAAAATTAGTCAGTTACATGTGAATAAATACCCAGACAATAGTTTAGATAATGTCCTTGAAACTTGTCACAATTAATGTTAATGGACTACAAGATGAGATAATAGAAAACGTGAGTTGGTGTTTAATTGGCTAGTATCAAAGAAATATGATTGTATTTGTTTACAGGAAACACATTGTACAGGGGTTGGGGGGTTGATATTAACCGGTGGGAAAGTGAATGGAAAGCACAAGGGGGCAGTACTAGTGCATGGTTATGTGGATCAAGCGAATCGAGGGGCATGGCTATCCTTTTAAGTAAACATTTTTCTTGTGATATTAATTTTAATTTTTCTGATAAGACTGGTAGACTACTGACATGTGAGATAAACACAGAAAATGCAGTTTTTCATATTTTTAATATATATGCTCCAAATCTATGCAGTGATAGAAAACAATTTTTCGATTCTTTTCAAAATATTTCTTACAACCATGAAGATGATAGTATTTATCATTACAATATTGTTTTGGGAGATTTTAATTGTATTCTTGATAAAAAGATTGATAGATATCCCAATCGACAGACGGACAACATTGGCAAAATAGAACTTCAAAATCTTATTACTAGGTATGATTTATATGATGCATGGAGAAAGCTTAACCCAAATAAAAAACGATATTCTTTTCAAAGGGGGAATTCAAAATCACGTATTGATTTTATTTTATGTTCAAATGGTTTATGTAGTAAAGTGTTTGATACTAATATAAAACACTTTCCATTCAGCGATCACGACTTGATATACACTAAATTAAAATTAGATGACGTTAAGAGGGGCCCGGGAATTTGAGCAATGAATTTTAACACTATAACTAGTGAACTATTTACAAAAGCATTCAATACTTGATGGGGTATATGGAAGAACGAGATAGGAAGGTTCCAAAATATTCAAGAATGGTGGGATGTTACAAAAACTAAAATCAAATATTTAACAATGCAAATAAGTAAGCAATTAAAAAAAGGTCAAAGTAAAAAAGACATAGAAAAATTTGAGAAACAGTTAGAAGATCTTAAATCTAGTACAGATGACGGCGATATCATAAAAGGTAAGATACTAGAATTACATAATTCAATAAAAAAATATTATACACAAAAAGCGGAAGCCGGAAAAATTCGTTCAAGAATAAAATGGGCGGAAGAAGGAGAAAGGTCAACTCGATATTTCTTTGAACTTGAAAAAAAACAGGGAGAAAACAAAATGTGGAATCGAATTAAAAACACAGAAGGTAAGTATAAATATGATATAGATTCAATAATTGACGAACAGATAAAATTTTATTCCAAGTTATTTACAACTGAGGGATGGGATGAAAACAGTGCTAATAAACTAACGCAACATATTGAAAGTAAGTTAAATGTGGATGAAAAAGAAAATCTCAAAATGGATGTAAGCATAGGAGAAATCAAAAATGTTTTAAAAATTTTGAAACCAAATAAATCACCTGGTCAGGATGGAATAATTTCTGAGTTTTATATAACTCACTGGGAACAAATAAAAGACAAATTTTTTTCTGCTTGTAAAGGATACTTTCGATAAAAAAGAACTAACTTCTTCACAATATAAGGGGGTTCTTACTCTTTTACATAAAAGTGGGGAGCGGGAAGATATACGGAACTGGAGAACACTGACTCTATTAAACAGTGACTACAAAATAATTGCAAAAATTCTTGCAGAGAGATTAAAAGTTGTTTTACCAAAATTGATACATTCGGACCAGAAGGGATTTGTAAAAGGTCGTAATATCAGTGAAGCTAACCGTCTAATACAAGATGTAATAGAATATACAGATCGTGAAGATGAAGAAGGTATCATAATATTTTTAGATCAACAAAAAGCATTCGACCGGGTAGAATGGGGGTGGGTGGATCATGTATTAAGTAAATTTAACTTTGGGGAAAAATTTAGGGAGTGGGTTCAAATGTTATTCAAATATGCACAAACTTGTATCAAGACCAATGGTTTTGTGTCGAAATATTTCAATATTTCAAGGTCCTGTAGGCAAGGGTGTCCAATAGCGCCTCTTCTTTACATTCTACAGGCCGAACCTGTAGCCTGTGCTATAAGGGGGAATAGTGATATACAAGGGGTCAAATTACCAGGGGGAAAAGATGGGGAATATATCGAGACTAAACTCTGCATGTTTGCAGATGACACTCAGCTATTTAATAAAAATGATGAATCTGTCAAAAAATCTTTTGATATTTTAACTATATATGAAAAGGCCTCTGGTTCAAAGGTCAATTATGAAAAGACAAAAGGTATGTATATTGGATCGGCAAAAAATAAAAGACCCAAGTTTACAAAAATAGTTTGGACAAAGGATAATGTTAAAACTCTTGGCATTCATCATGGTTATAATATACAAAATGATGAAATATGGAAATCAATAATTGTTAAAATGAAAAATTATGTCCATGTTTGGAAAAGTAAAAACTTGACATATACAGGTAAAACTTTAATAGTGAAAAATCTCTTGATCTCTCTTTGTGGTTACGAAATTGAAATGCGGGGAATACCAGAAAAATATGTAAAAGAAATAACAACCTTTGGTTTCGGGTTTTATTTGGGGAGGGGGCATTAACCAAATAGAAAGGAAAGTTTGCTGTTTGGGAGTAGAAAAAGGGGGCATGGGTATGATTAACATACAAGAATTTATTGACAGTAAAAGAATTAAGCTTATATACCGAATTTTACATGAACCATTAGAAAGTTGGAATGCGATTGGTAAGTATTGGCTCCGTAAGTTAGACATCAAGTTTAATGAAAAATATTTTGTATGCAAGTGCTCTAATGTATCAACTCTAAATCTGAATATATTACCAATTTTTTACAAAATATGTATCCAATCATGGTCAAAATTACAGGAACTTATTCAATTGTGTAATAATGACATTGATTCCATTCTAAAAACCAGAATATTTTGTAACTCTTCAATAACATTTAAAAACAAACCAATAGTGTTTACTTCGTTTCTGCAAAGTAACTTACAAACTATAAATGATATATGGGATTCAAATAATAAAAATTTTAAAAGTTGTCAAGATATATACAATTTATTAATCGATAGGAGAAACTGTATTTCAGAGTTTTCTAAGATAAAAAAAGCAATCCCCGAAAAGTTCATAAAAATCTTAAAAGGTGAAACTACAATAGTACCAGAACGTAGAGTTACCTTTAATATCAACGATAAGCTAGTTTTTTTTAATGATTCAAATACAACTATATCACCTGATCAATTGAAAATAAAAATAATCCAGGGAATCTTTAAACAAAATATAAAACCAAAATGTCAGACTAAATGGGAAGAACAGTACAATGGTAATATTGATTGGACACAAATTTGGACAAAATTAAAGAAAATCAAAGTTACTAATAAGGTCAAAGAATTCCAATGGAAATGTCTCCATAATATAAATTATACAGAACATAGATTGAAAAAAATGAATTTATCAAACGGAAAGTGCCATCTCTGTCAAATAAGATACAACGATGAAACGATGCAGCATCTATTTTTTAAATGTCCTTCTGTGAAGAAAATTATTAAAGAAATAGAAGCGATTTTTAACAGATCTGGATTAATATATAATATAGAAATCAATGAATCAAATAGTATGTTAGGGCTATATGAGGGTGATGATTTAGATGTCATTTTTAATACAGTAATATTTATTTTAAAGTGGGAAATATGGAAAATACGTAATAAGGTGAAATATAACCAATCCCGAATTGGAAATCAAACAATTTTTAACACTTGGGAAAAATAATTTAAAAAAACATTTACAATGCACATTACAAACTTCTCATATTAATGAAATTGATAAAAACAAATTAGAACTTATTCGGAATAACATATGATTATTTATTATTTATGAACATATAGCTAATGAATGGTAATAATTGTACCGTCTAATTGTGTATATTATGATGAAATGTAAAAGCAAATGAATATGAAATAGGTTTAAGTGGACTTTTTTTTTCCCCGGACAAGTGAAATTGATGTAAAACAGGGACCCTTAATGTGCGCTCCTGTGCCATCAAGGTTATTGTAAACAGGAGATTTTGAATAAATTATAATATAATGAAAAAAAAAGAAAAAAAAAGAAAAGAAGTTTTATAGAGGATCTTACATAGATGCTTCCTGCCAAGTTTGGCTCCATTTGGTCAAGCAGTTTCAGAGGAGAAGATTTTTTTAACATTAGCCAATCAGAAACAAGAATTGCCCTTGGTGGCCATATTTGTTGGCGGAATGGAACGAAATGAAGAAACTTTATAGAGGACCTTATATAGATGTTTTCTGCCAAGTTTGGTTCCATTTGGCCCAGTTGTTTCAGAGGAGTAGATTAAAATATGAAAAAGCTAACGGACGGACGACGGAATACCTCACATGACCCTTTGGGTCAGGTGAGCTAAAAAGGGTGCACTCGACTTGCAACCGCAAGTGATAAAGTTTACTAGTTTCTTGCCCGTTGTCGGTGGTTCTGTCCGGGTACTCCGGCTTCTTCCACCTCTAAAACTGGTTGCCATGATATAGCTGAAATATTGCTGAAAGTGGCGTTAAAACACCAAAAATTCAAATTCAAATTCATTCCAAATGCATAGGTGATGTACATTTTTAATACAAGTGAGCGAGTTTAATGCCAGGTGAACTTTTTCAGCTATATCATGAGAACAAGATGATGATGATGTCTGATTTATACTTAAACCAACTTGCTTAGCTCAAGTTTTATAGCACTAGCTCACAGAAACAACAGTCTTATAGAAAGTTAGGGTAGACAAGTCACTCCACTAAGATATTCTACCTACTGTTGAGTACATATAGAGCGAGTAGATTATCAACCTTGGCAAGCTATATATACACATACCACTGTAAATTTATACACACACTTCTTCTAAACCTGACCTTATTATTATTGGAAACAATACAGAAAGGTCAACAAAATACTGTCCTATAGAATGTGGCTTCAAAATATCTGCTACATGTACATATGCCACGGGTGAAGAACATAATGTCTGCTACATATATGCCAATGACGAAAAAAACAAATTTCTGCAACATATGCCAAGGGTGAATAACTAAATTTCTGCTACATATGCCAAGGGTACCGTGAAGAACACAATTTCTGTTACATTAATGCATGAAGATTACCATTTCCCGTTTCCCGTAGAAAGGAAAAAAAACACACGGGAAAGTAACATGCTGATCGATATTTCCCGCCGGGAAAGTGTTATAAGTCCGCTGTTGCTCGTTGTTGTACTTTGCGGTTATATATCAGATATATCAGTTTCTGAAACTGGTTTACGATTTATTTAAGCCTGAATTCCGTATGTAAAGGTATAAAATTGTATGTACACAAGGTACCAGATATCGATGTTGTGGTTTGCTGTTGAACTTTCAGATATTTTGAAATAAAGACTAAATTATAAATTAGATAATATGAGTAGGCACGGCCTATAGAGAGGACAGAAGTCAGTGAATATAATAGATCTTAATAAAGGAAAAAGGAACCGTTCATTTCAAGTGAAATAGTCGGCCGAATTTCTGTGTACAAAAATGAAAAGATGTTTTGTACCCTCTGTGTAAAATTCCCCAACTTTACAACTAGAAGCATTAAAAAAAGATCTATCAAAAATAATAGTCACAAACCAGCAAAAATGTAGTTTTAATTAGATTCAAATCTCAAATTGATTATAAACACACAAAAAACAAAGTAAGAAAAATCAATTTATTTTCAAACAACAAAACCCTTTCAGTTATGCTCAGAATGCAGGATTTTGCATTAAATATTTCAAAATTTTCATGTGGGGGCATGTCCCAAACCCTCCTAGATAAATTACGCCGGCTTCATGGGCCTCAACAGGAAAGTAGAAATTTGGAGGGGAAAGTAAATTTTTTATTTCACTTTCCCTTGGGTAAGCGACTTAAAAAATAATTCTTCATGCCCTGTACATGTGCCAAGGGTGAAGAACAAAATTGCTGCTACATGTGCCAAGGGTGAAGAACAAAATTGCTGCTACATGTGCCAAGGGTTAAGAACAAAATTTCTGCTACATGTGCCAAGGGTGAAGAACAAAATTGCTGCTACATGTGCCAAGGGTGAAGAACAAAATTGCTGCTACATGTGCCAAGGGTGAAGAACAAAATTTCTGCTACATATGCCATTAGGGCAAAAAACAAAATTTCTGTTACATGTGCCAAGGGTGAAAAACAAAATTTCTGTTACATGTGCCAAGGGTGAAAAACAAAATTTCTGTTACATGTGCCAAGGGTGAAAAACAAAATTTCTGTTACATGTGCCAAGGGTGAAAAACAAAATTTCTGCTACATATGCCAAGGGTGGAAAAAAAAATTCTGCTACATATGTCAAGGGTTAAGAACCAACATATTTATATGCTGCTTTGGAAGAAAAAAAATGCACTGTATTACATGAAAATTATCTACCTTTCTAGTAGGACATTAAACATTAGCTGCTGTTATAAAGTTTTTGAACCTTACAATCCATATTTCAAAACTAAACCTGTCAGGTTATCAGGAAATAATAATCCTTTTCATGTCTATGGGAGAGAATGGTATAATCATAGAGTGAGTGAGTGATTGTTGTTTAATGCCAACTTGGCAATTTTTCAGCTATATCATGGCGAGAACAAGTTAATTATCAATAAGATGATGAGGTCCACTTTGTATTGTACTAGACCAACATGCTTAGTTGAATTTTTATACAGTTAGCTCAACGCGAATGGATTCTCCCACTCCAAAATCTGTGGAATTTCTTGGTGTAAAACTAAATACACCGATATCCACCGAAAAAAATCTTGGTGTATCTTTGGAGCATTTGGTCATAAATCAGCAGGGTTTCTCACCTGAATCGGTGGGCCGCGGTAAAATTTATGGTTTTAATCCCATTGATCTATGCCGTTTTCTCCACAGGATACAGACAGGTGTTATTCAAAATCAATAACTCAGGTAAGCATAATTGCCGTTTGTGTGACTATTTATAATATTTGTCATCAGTAAAAAATATTTGTCATCTTCAGCAAACTATAATATTTCCCTGGTTCCGCGTGTTTTCCCTTTTGCTAAAAACAGTAAAATTCTCGGAATCAATATCTCACATAGGGGTATGGACATTTGTCAATTGCCAGTACCCCATCAGGCATGGGCTTAGTCAGAACGATATTTTCAAATCCGGTGCTAATAAAAATTTGTGATTAAATTATTTTGTTGAAAATTACACTACCGACTTGTCTTTTTTCAGCAGACTAAAATATTTTGTGTTGACTTAATTTTTTTATTTAAAATGCCGACTGTTCCGCGGGATTTCCCTTGTGATAAAAATAGTAACATTCTCGGAATTACTATCTCGTATAGGGGTATGGACAATTGACCATTTGTCAGTACCCCGTCGAGTTGAGTTTTGGAGCTTCTGCAGAACGCCCTAAATTATAAAAAAAATGCCATTACAATGTGAAAGGCGCTAGAAAATCAATGCATCAATCGTGTATGTTCAGGTTTTGACTGATTTGAAATACACTAGCGAAGCAAATTCTTTTGTGTATTACACAAAAATCACACGAGCGCAAAAGGTAAAATTTCTTCATTTTAAAGTTGTAAGAGTGCTACTGGTTTGGATAAATAACGCAATAGATGGTCATGTAACATCAGTGATTGGGATTACCACGCACACCGCGCCATAGTCGCATTTCCACATAAAAACTCTGCGTCATATGCACGCATTCATTTTCTGATGAAGTCAGACGTACATACAGCCGAACCGTTCTGTCAAGACTGCACGGACATAGTCCCATTGAAAAAAATTTAATCCCAATCACTGTATCTAATTTATAATTTAGTTTTTATTTCAAAATGATCTGCGAGAGTTCAACAGCGATATCTGGTACCTTGTGTACATACAATTTTATACCTTTACATACGGAATTCAGGCTTAAATAAATCATAAACCAGTTTCAAAAACTAATATATATGATAACCGGAAAGTACAACAACGAGCAACAACGGACTTGTAACACTTTCCCGGCGGGAAGTATCGGATACCGATCAGTATGTCACTTTCCCGTGTTTTTTTTACTTTTCCCGGGAAACGGGAAATGGGAATTTTCATGCATTGCACAGTGTTTATCATGCATATCAGATGGATATTTTTGTCTAGATCAAAGTTTAAGCCAAGAATTAAAAAAAAAGTGTTTAAGTTCAAGCTCGTATGTCCTTCATCATATTTATTCAAACAGAAGGGTGTGAGTTGTCAGATAGTTTATATATCTCCTCCACCCATGTATTAAAGTTTGTTAAATGTTTTTATGCTACATTATTTTTCACACTGGATTTTGGCACATAGTTCTGTCATTATGGCCCATTCATATCAAAAATGTCCCATTGACAAGGAAGAAAAGGGGGCCATAGTCCCATTGAAATTTTTTTAATCCCAATCACTGTAACATGTGTAACATCCTAATCAGATTAACTACCGGGGGCATTTAAACATTTTTATTACTCTAGACGACCATAAATCACGCGGTGTTGGGTGGACCAGCTTGGGAGGATTTTGGGAGCAAAATCTGAAATTAACGGCGGCACACCGATATTCACCGAAATCGGGGGAAAACGATAGAGAATCCATTCGCGTTGAGCTAACTGTAGTGCTAGCTCCTTGGAACAACAGTTCACGGATAGATAATAAAGACATGTTGCCTTCCCCTCCCCCCCCTTTCCCTAATACTGCATGCTTAGCTGAAAAGCAACAAATACCAATTTCATGTAGTTTTTGATTTGACTCAGGAGAGCATGCTAACCATTACACCAACGATGCATTTAAATTTGAACAAATTGAATTTAAAAAAAAAAAGAAAGTTGGAAAAAAATTCCTACCTACCAACCTTAGTTTTTTCTACATGAAAACTGAAACACACCTTTTTTCTTGGCCTTGCACATCACAGAAAAATTTTAATTCATAGCAAGGTTACAAGAACTGTACCGGGTGCAGGACCAATGCTTATAGTCCAGCGGCGAAATCTGAAAAGACGCTTATTTAAGGAGATTAATGCACCCACATAACACACACCTGGAAACGCTTTAAAATGAAAGACTATACATTAAACTAAAATATTTCACATGCCGTAAGAAAATCGTATGGTCTGATTTCTGTAAAAACTGGTTTTTTTTTTATTGTTTTTGTGGTTTTTGAAAATTTACACCTATACATAAAAGTCTTAATATTCTAAATGATTCGTAGTTTTCCAGTCACATTTTCATGATAAGACAAAAATGAACAAAACTAACAATCTGTTTTTGTTCGGATGTGTATTATTAATTTTTAAATCTCTTTGAATTCAAGAGGCTTGGTCAACACGAAATTTCACTGATTTCGTTTGATACCAATTAAAAACAACACGATTAAAATATTTCATTTTCCATCTAATTACACTCTGAAACTGTCAATGGCATATAGAGCGATATGGCAACCGAAAAAA
>MJUT01049158.1:596372-613098 GCA_002080005.1 Gigantidas platifrons | reverse complement strand
TATTGTATACTAATACTATTGTTTATTAACATGAATATTTTATTGCATACTAATACTATTGTTTATTAACATGAGTATTTTATTGTATACTAATACTGATTGTTTATTAAGATGAGTATTTTATTGTGTACTAATACTGATTGTTTATTAACATGAGTATTGTATTGCATACTAATACTATTGTTTATTAACATGAGTATTTTATTGTATATTAATACTATTGTTTATTAACATGAGTATTTTATTGTATGCTAATACTGATTGTTTATTAACATGAGTATTTTATTGCATACTAATACTATTGTTTATTAACATGAGTATTTTATTGTATACTAATACTATTGTTTATTAACATGAGTATTTTATTGCATACTAATACTATTGTTTATTAACATGGGTATTTTATTGTATACTGTAGCGGGGGACCAAGCCAATAGTAGGGGTTGTCTCCCTGACTATTAATCTCCCAGTTCAAAGCTGCCACCACTTGTGTTTAAAGGCACACAAGAAACCTAACTAGGCCAAATAAACAGGCTTAGTAATCATGTACAATACCGTGTTGCTCAATCATTTAGTTTTTGGGTCCTTAACAGGGTACAAGGTATATTGATTAACAACGAGATCCAGAAGACCCAACAATCAGAGTCACGATGGGGGCGACAGGGTTTTAATACTCAATTACGTTCTGGTCCAAGTAAAAAAATGTCCACATCTGTCGTACAGAAAATATAAAGACAGAATTAATCTGTAATCAGGAAGAAAATTCTTGCAACTGGAGCAATATGAACTGCACTCGAGAAATTGTATAATGCTTTAACAGGGACAATGATCCTAGACCAGTCCGCAATGGAGCAGGGCTGTCTGACAATCCAATAGATTTATTACGGATGAGACAATCTATTTTTTCGTGAGACAGTCTATGGGCACCAAAGACCTCGAACTACGATGGACTCAGGGTGAGCAAGTTTTAGATTATATGTAAATTAATAAAAAGAAATAAGACTTTCTTGAGCACTATTTTCTATTGCATTCAAACATAGCATACAGTAAATACAAGTACAGTCATGTTCGTAAAATCAAATTATCTTTACATTGAATATTAATCAAATTATCTCAATTAACCAATCTGAATATTGTAAGACCCGTATCAGCACGGTGTTCAACCAACTACATACAAGATTGTTATTTGTTAAATCAATGTTATTTGTTCAACTGTTACACTTTATTTGTTAAAATATGTTCTTAATAAATGTTAAACTTTGAACTTCTGTATCTTATGTTATAATAAATTATGAACAGCTTTATCTTATGTGAAAATAAATTATGAACAGTCTTCGGAGCAACTAGTGAAGACAAACTCAAATCGTATGATTTGAGTAATCCCTATTTATTACTGAGCTATATTGACATTCCCTATTAAAATATTAAATTATTCTAAAGTATCCTAAATTATCCTTAGTTAGCTTAAACTTTATAGCAAATTATCTGCAGTTAAAATAGCACTGTCTATAGGAGAAACACAACAGACAGGATAACTAGCACAGTCCCTTAAAATTGACTATGAACATATGCAAATGGGCTGGGGAAGGCATATATATTTCTTTATGTAGTAACATGGAAAATTCAGCTTGAATAAGTAGCAATAGCTATTTACAAAATGCAAGCTTCTGGGACAATTTAGTTCTGATCTGAGCTGAAATATCTGCAACTCAAAATGACCAGAAAAGGTTCAAAATGACTGACAAAAACCTATCAATTTAGAAAATCAGCCGTAAAATTACAACTGAAACAATATTTCAATCCCAAATAGATTCTATAATGCAGATTAACTGCTTAAACTTTGTCCAGAAAATAATAACATGAGAAAATCTAGTTTGAATAAGTATCAATAGCTATTTACAAAATGCAAGCTTCTAGGACAATTTAGTCCTGATCTGAGCTGAAATATCTGCAACTCAAAATGACCAGAAAAGGTTGAAAATGACTGACAAAAACCTATCAATTTAGAAAATCAGCCGTAAAATTACAACTGAAACAATATTTCAATGCCAAATAGATTATATAATGCAGATCAACTGCTTAAACTTTGTCCAGCAAATAATAACATGAGAAGCATGATGACCAACTGACCGAAAATATAATGTACGTTCTGGTGTTCAAAATTAGTGAGAAAAAGAGCCAGGAATTATCAGGAACTTGGCTTTTATACTCCCAGAGCCAAACTGAGCGATTATCGGGGCAACGAAAACGGGACCGTAAAATGGCCCAAAAGTAACGAAAAATATTCCCCGATAGTGGAAAAATACATACAGAGCATCGTGAACTTGGCGTCCACGGTACAAAATAATGTTCTACAATACAATACAATAAAAATTAACTGTAGTTGAATTCAAAAATAAAGTAAACAGCCTTCCCGCAACTCGGTTGTATATCCTTACTCCCGTTTTACAACGGTACACACAGGTCAACTCTCAGGGTCACATCCGTAAGCAAATGTGCATACCGGAACTTCCGCACATGCGTAGTTCGTACAGGAAATGGCACTACACACGATAAATGAAAGTAAATATACAGCGACAAAAATCATGGTTATCTACATTTATATACAGTTGAACACCGACTGACATATATAGGAGAAACACTGAAAACCTACAGAATTTGGATAAATGGGAGAAAACAGGAGGAAAACCTTGTCAGGGTCAAAAATCGACTCGTTCCTTAAAACAGGTGCGTGGTCCCATGCAAAACACATGGTTCGCCGTATGCCCAATGGCACGATCGCTACAATACTAATACTCATTGTTTATTAACATGAGTATTTTATTGTATGCTAATACTATTGTTTATTAACATGAGTATTGTATTGTATACTAATACTATTGTTTATTAACATGAATATTTTATTGTATACTAATATTATTGTTTATTGACATGAGTATTCTATTGTGTACTAATATTATTGTTTATTAACATGAGTATTTTATTGTATACTAATACTATTGTTTATTAACATGAGTATTTTATTGCATAATAATACTATTGTTTATTAACATGAGTATTTTATTGTGTACTAATACTATTGTTTATTAACATGAGGATTTTATTGTATACTAATATTATTGTTTATTAACATGAGTATTCTATTGTGTACTAATACTATTGTTTATTAACATGGGGATGTTATTGTATACTAATACTATTGTTTATTAACATGAGTATTTTATTGCATAATAATACTATTGTTTATTAACATGAGTATTTTATTGTGTACTAATACTATTGTTTATTAACATGAGTATTGTATTGTATACTAATACTATTGTTTATTAACATGAGTATTTAATTGTATACTAATACTATTGTTTATTAAAATGAGTATTTTATTATATATTAATACCCATTGTTTAATGACATAGCATGTAAATTAACGTAATTATTTAATGAACGGTCTGTGTGTTCATTGTGTTCTCCTGATCATCATGATACTTGTCTGTATACTGTCTGACCAATCACGCCAATACATTCCAGAACTGTAAAGCCTATTAAAGTTTGCACAAAAACAATAGTTGTACCACCAACCCCCTTTGAATATATCAGCACAGTGTCGAATTTCTCTATCGTTATCTTGGTCTTTAGTACTAAATCTTTGTCCATTTGCTGATCCACTCGTAGCATTACATCGGTCCATATTATCATCTATGATTAAAATATTATAAATATAAGTACAGAACTGGAACCATACAAATATATTATATAAACAGTAGTAGAACTTTAATATTATTCCTACGAAAAAGTCAATAACTGAATAAAAAGTACATAATGAAAAATAAAAATAATAAAAATAATAGTAATAATAATAATAATAATAATAATAAATAGAAAGGAAGTTAAACAAAAATAAATACGTTCGAAAAGAGCTGTATAAAGCAAGAAAAAAATATCTCTAGAATGTGGTTGTTTTACTTATAATAGTACTTCTAAAAGAGGGTTCGAGAAAAAAAAAAAAATAAAGCACTAAGTGTGTTGTCTAGTACAAAGCGGACCTCATCATCTTTTCATTAAAAATTAACTTGTTCTGACCATGATATAGCTGCAAGCATTGCTGAGTTGGCGTTAAACAAGAACCCACCACTCACTCGAGATAAAAAAAATTCCAGAACGATATTTTTACATTAAAAATTGTGATTACAAAAACAATTTTAAGAGAGGACAGACATAACTTTTGCCACGTACAAGGTGAGGTTAATTGTTCATATGTTTGTCACAGACAAGGTGAGGTTAATTGTTCATATGTTTGTCACAGACAAGGTGAGGTTAATTATTCATATGTTTGTCACAGACAAGGTGAGGTTAATTGTTCATATGTTTGTTACAGACAAGGTGAGGTTAATTGTTCATATGTTTGTCACAGACAAGGTGGGGTTAATTGTTCATATGTTTGTCACAGACAAGGTGAGGTTAATTGTTCATATGTTTGTCACAGACAAGAACTCAAAGAGACATACATTATTTCGTTCCTCCACTATAGAGTTTGATTTCTATAGTGCTAGCTCATTGAAACAACAGTCTGTCCCACTCGGACACATCATCCTGATAAATATTCTCGTGATTATTCCTATGCGAAACTAAAATCCCGAAACCCACAGACTGCAAATTATCTTTATTCCCTTAAACAAACACCAATAAATCAATAAATCTTATAATTGTTGTATCCAATCTTACCTCTACCCCCACTAAATCCTGTAACTGCTAGGAGGTATTTGCTCTTTTCATTTCCTACACTAAATGTAGAGTAATTTACTATTTGTTGTTCTGTTGACGTTGCCATATATATACTTAGTTCGTGCTGTCCATAGGTGGATATAGAATGGATTAATTCATTCCCTGCAAGTGAATGAGGACAGGTATTATTATTTTTTTATTTTCAAATGTCGAAAAGATAAAAGTCTGAAAACAAATTTAAATCAGGAAAAGTTTGTAGATACCAAAGCGATAATCAGAAGAAATAAGTAACAAATAATAGACAATACAATGACCTAAGAGAAAGGTCAAAATGACATAGACAGTGGTCGACAAACATGATTTGATTTTAATTTGTTTTATTGTGCTTAACGCCACTTTCAGCAATATTTCAGCTGTAGCATGGCGACCAATTTTAGTTGTGGAAGAAGCCGGAGAGAACCACTGACCATGGGCAAGCAACTGGTAAACTTTATCACTTGCGGCTGCGAGTCGAGCGCAGCTTTTTTGTAATTTACAAAGCAGGGCGGGAAACCACGCCGTATTGGTGAGAGGCTTGTATGAGTTGTTAGGTAATCCAACTACCTAACTGATTGAGCCACCCGAGCCTTCGACAAATATGCATAAAACGATAAAATAATGATCAGAATATGCATCATGTTAACAGTACAAACCTAGAATAGGCATCATGTTAACAGTACAAACCTAGAATAGACATCATGTTAACAGTACAAACCTAGAATAGACATGTTAACAGTACAAACCTAGAATAGACATCATGTTAACAGTACAAACCTAGAATAGACATCATGTTAACAGTACAAACCTAGAATAGACATAATGTTAACAGTACAAACCTAGAATAGACATAATGTTACAAACTTAGAATAGGCATCATGTTAACAGTACAAACTTAGAATAGACATCATGTTAACAGTACAAACCTAGAATAGGCATCATGTTAACAGTACAAACCTGGAATAGGCATCATGTTAACAGTACAAACCTATAATAGGCATCATGTTAACAGTACAAACCTAGAATAGGCATCATGTTAACAGTACAAACTTAGAATAGACATCATGTTGACAGTACAAACCTAGAATAGGCATCATGTTAACAGTACAAACCTAGAATAGGCATCATGTTAACAGTACAAACCTAGAATAGGCATCATATTAACAGTACAAACCAGAATTACCAAATGGAACAGGCGTTAGTTATTTGCTAACATATAACTTGAGCTACTAATACCATCAGGTAAGCTATTGAGATAGATGTAATAATAGCCTGCTAACCGAGAGTAAGACTTTATCTTGTATACCTTTTACCTTTAATTTAATATACAAAGAATTAGCGTGCTTACACATCTGATCAATGTACTTGTGATTTAGAAGACATAATCTTCTATAGAGTGGGAAGAACATATTCGTCGTGGTATCCTTATCGCCGTTTGTGACTTTTAACGGGTAAATTCGTGTACTTTTTCCTGATGGTTGTCAATATGGAAGCTGAACTAACAATCGTCTGTTTATGAAAGTAATTTAATACCAGAAACACAAAAAGAATATATATCTAGAGACAAGTTAATGATACATTCTAACACGACCTCCTACTTTCTCTTTGTTAACAAACGATCGAGTTATCCATTCGGTATAATCTCATTAGCACATGCACCGGTGAATGTGACTGCCTTTTCCATTGGCAGCATAAATTGTGTGCGACATTTTTCGCAAACATAGATATAAATTACCGTATTCCAATCAAAATATGCTACTGTATCTGTACTCTTAGACATATCAGAATCGAAATCAGAATGTGTTTTGAGTTTTAGCATGGATTGGCGGATATTAGTAAATTTTATTCCTCGCTTCTGGCTCGGGATAAAATACTATAATATCCGCCAATCTATGTTAAAACTCCCAACACATTCTGGTTAAAGAATGAATGGCTGTTTGATAAAGAGTTTGAAGATACCAAAGGGGTAATCATAATCTGTATATCGAAGAAGAACAGACAACACAATGTCCAAAAGAAAACAGTACAAACTTAAGGACAAACAACAATCTACAAAACATACACACAAAACTAAAGATCGAGTAACACAAACACCATCAAAAACGTTTTGAAATGAAAATGAAGTATCCAGTATACCAAAACAAAAAAAGATTTAAACCCTTAATACCAACCTTCATTGGTCTTTACATATTTTTCTCACCTCGGTACATGACTAGTAATTGGTTTTAAATTGCTAGGTCAAGCACTACCGAAAAGACATGTGTAGTCGTCACACAATAATAATATTGATAATAACTAATAGTGTTTATTACACGAAAAGAACGGTATTTGATATATTGAGCGATGGTTATTCCAGAAGCGCCTCGTGTACGCTAAATTTGATATCTACGTTTTATTACTATCACTGGGTTGATATCTCCGCCCAGTAGTCAGTATTTCGGCGCCATGTGCGTGCTAAATTTGATATCTACGTGTTAGTACTATAACTGGGTCGATACCTGCGCTGGTGGACTATTAGTCCCAGAGGGTATCACCCGCCCAGTGGTCAGTGGTATGTCGGATTAGACAGGTTCCACTGTATTTCTATTATTGAAATTTACAGTTCCTAAATAATATAATTATCATCAAAACTAAAGGTTATTCTCCCTTGGGCATAGGTGATCCTAGCCGATGTTGGCTATCCTGTTTGAGTCCTTTTGTCTTATTGCTCCCAAATACTTTTAAATTATTTGGCTTTCCAATATTTCTGTATTGAGCGAACCTGATGAAGGTTATTCCAGAAACATGTCGTGCGCACTAATTTTGATATCTACGTTTTATTATATACAAAACAAGTTTACGTATGAGGCTGTCAGATGCTGTACATAGTACAGTGGAACTTTTGCAAACAGACACCTGAGTTTTCCGACATCCTGTGACATCCAACATAAATTTATGGTTCCAAAGTATTTCTATTAACTAAAATAAAACCCTAGTATTCCGACATCCTGTATAATCCGACACATTACCCTGGCCCCTTGATGTGTCGGATTAGAGAGATTCCACTGACCTCCTTTTAACATTAAATCAGATTCACAAGTCATTTAACGTTTCACAAACAATTGCTATGCTATTAAATTACTGTATTACCTAACCAGTATTCTCCATAAGGAGAACCAAAACCAATCTTATAATCCTTCCATATTCTGTTGAAATCTACAGAACCGTTCTCCCTCCTCTGTATTACCTATTTGAAATAAAATAATAAAAGCTAACTGTAACTTGAAATATATTTTTGTAAGAAGACTTTGAGATACCAAAGGAGGTAATCAGAATCCGTAAATGGAGGAAGGACAGAAACATAATGAACAAATGAAAAGAAATGGAAAAACAAAACATCGAGCAATAAGAACACCACAAAAACCATGTGTGAACTCAGGTGCCCCGGAAGGGTAGAAAGTTCTTGCTTTACTAGTAGCACACGTCATGTTTCTTAATATAATAAATGGTGGAATATCGGGGTGAAATGATATTGTCAAGTTTCACAGATGGGTCAGGGTATAAACTCTACAGATGGGGCTTCATATAGTTGTGCCGGAAGAGTCAAATACACAATTTGCCATCAGGACAATAGTTTGAGTGCCTGGTATTTGCGTGTAATACACTGGCACTGTCGTATAGAGAATATTATTTGTTAGGGGTGGTCGTTATTGGTCCATTGTATATTAGAATGTGCCGACCCTCTTTTCTGTCTCCCCTTTGTATTTATAGCCATTAAAACCTCCATAATTAGTCTTATCACAGTGCCACCTATTATAAACATGCTTTATTGTCTGTAGGCTTGAAGCCCTGCCCATCTGCCGTTAACAACAAGCAATCTTTGTTTTCACTTTTAACCAATATAACATGGCCTTATGGTTGCCATCAGACAGTATTAATTTAGCTGCCCAATGACGGTTAGACTTCAAATATATCAGAAGAGACTATGATTCGCTACCCTGTAATTGGTTGCCAGTCAATGCTTCTTTAATCTAAACAAAGACACTTGTATTGGATTGATAATCAACACTAAAAATAAGTTGGTTTATTACTTTTTGTGAGAGTTAAGACCAGTTTGACGATACGAAAGGGGTAATCAGAATCCAAATGACGAAGAAGAACAGACAACACAATGATCAAAATAAAAAAGGACAAACAACGATCTACAAAACATACATACAAAACTAAAGATCGAGAAACACGAACCCCACTAAAAACCAGGGGTGAACTCAGGTGCTGAGGAAGGGTAGTCAATTCCTGCTCCACTTGTGGCACCGGTCGCGTTAATAATCATATTCGATGAATTATTGATCTGTTAATCGATTAGGAAAGTTCTTATCCTTCAAATAAAGAAAACCATGGCCTTAATCCAGTTTAATTATGATCATAGTCATGTATCTTGATCATAATCATATACATTTGTATAATGTTTATTCGTCGCCAATTTTGGCTGTCCCGTTTTTAGCCTTTGATTTTTCTGAGTTCTAGAGTCATGCAAAGTGCTTGGCTGTTTTTGGCTGTGGCTTGCCTGATGGAGGTTAATGCAAAAACGTGTTGTGTGCGCTATATTGGGTATCTAGTTTGTATTACAAATACGGTCATTGTTGTAGACACATGTGTTTGAAATAAATTGTTTGTTTTTATTTAGACTTTAAAAATAATCAACACTTGCAGTCCATTTCTTATTCTGTTCTATTATACAGTAAACAAGTACTGGTTCATCACATGTATTTGGATATATTGTATATACTCCGTCATCTGTTGCTGTAATATCTTCACATTCCTTTGGTCCTGCAACACAATTAATAGACATTACATCTATTATGTGATAAATACAGCATCTAATCCACAAAAGCAACACAAAATCAGGGAAACAAAATCTTAAATTGATTACAAAGTCTAAATATTAGGAAACACACACAATGCTCTGATCTGGTCTAAGAAGAGTTTTAAGATAACAAGGGTGTAATCAGAATCTGTAAATCAAAGATGAACAGACAACACAATGGCCAAAAGAAAAGGTACAAAAGGACAAACAATGAACTACAAAACACTGGACATAAAACTAAACATCGAGTAACGCAAACTCCACCGGTGGTGAACTCAGGTGCTTCAGAAGGGTAAGCAGTTCCTGCTCCACTAGTGGCACCCGTCGTGTTAATCTAGATCTAAATGTGTGAAGTGGAATGACTAGTTTATCTTGTCTCGTTCAGAACACCGGTGCTGAAGTGTACTCGACATAAATGTTTGTCTGGTACGTCCTGAAGCTCGGTGATATTTTCTTGGTATTCTTGGTTCCTCCACTGATCAAACTTGCATCCATAAAAGTGGTGTTACATGGCCATTTTCTTAATCAATTTGGGAGCCGGACTTAATTACGAAATAGACCATAAATATTGTTGAAAGTGGCATTAATCACCATAACAGTATAAACAGGGATGGTCATTAATACCACCCACCAATATCAACAAAACGAACAATTAGCTCTAACCCCAAGTCAATGAACAAAAAAAAGACGACATATGACGTTGGAAATCCATGTCCTGTCTTGAGACAGACACACACAAATGGCGGAGTTAAACCGATTAATGAGATCTCAAACCTGTCATCTTAATATTTAGATCTACAATGCTGATTTAGGTTTTTCTTAATTCAAACATAAACAAATCATCAATAACCTGTACAAATTCTCTTCCACTCAAAATACCACATATCATAATGCATTCAAACTTAAAACATCACCAATAAAAATATTCGAGGACCGTCGTTGTCGTGATCCTATGGTAGTTGGATTTACAACTACCCGTGAAATCAGTTTCTATCACCACTAACGTTGTGAGTACGAATACCGCTCATGGCGCGGTATACTCTATACACTATTATGTGATAGATATATTGTGTCAGTGACTTACGGCAGATCGGTGGTTTCTCTGAGTACTCCGGTTTCCTCCACCTATAAAGCAGATTGTCACGATATCATTTATATATTATTTGAAAATGCCATTAATCACCATAACCCTAACTCAATAAATATTAAGTATTATGAAGTTACTTGTATCAGAAGGTGTTTATTAATGACTTTTGTGTGCAGAATAGATTGTCCCTCGTTGAATTGGATCAGGTAATGTAAAGTTAAATTAAGGGTGTTGCAGCCAACAATATTTCCATTATATCGTGGCGGTCAGTTTTATTGTCAGGACCGACCATAGTACTCAGAGAAAAGCACACAACCTGTTACGAGTCACTAGTATTGAATACATAATGCTAAGGTTGGGAATCTAACTACCATACCATCATAGCCACAACGACCCATTGTATTTAGTAGTACATGATATGTCCTGTTTCCCATTTTATCCACTTGCATTTTAAGTATCCGGTAAATGACAAAATGCTAATTTATGAATATTTGGATTATTCAAATATTATTTTCTCAGGCATTGGAAACATCGAGTAAATCTTAACAACTACATTTGAAATTTAAGCTTCACTGCTGGAAATATGGAATTTAACTTGGTCATTTCAGCTTTACCGCTGAAATAAGCGAAATTAAACATCCCGCTACAATAACCGGCTACACATGTATACTATTGATATTGCACCATACCGAATTATGATCAAACCCGGTAGCTTCTGCACCGATCTATATCAACTGACACACATTTCATGTACATGCCAGTACCTGTCTACCACCATTGCAGTGGCTCCAGATATGATCGCACTCGTACATGCTGCACCGATAGAGATTACTAACAGACAGGAAATAGATCTTTCTATAGAAAATGGTTTTTAAAACAGTTAATAGCATTTATTTCAGGATAATTTCATAACATTTGTTAAAGGTTTTAATGGGTGGTAGGGTGATTATTGCAATTGTGTACATATATCATGGCGAAAACAATTCACATTTCTATGAGATGATAAAGAAGTCCGTTTTATACAAGACCAACAGGCTAAGCAAATTTGTACAGGAATAGATTAGTGAAACAACAGTCCACGGTTAGTAAACATGTTAACCAGACTTTACTCCTACTCCATAATGCTCATTGCTTAGGGGGTGGGGGAACCAAATACCAATTTTATACTCTTTGGTTACACCCGATTTTCGTTGGAATCTAATTTCTACCACACTCCAGACAAGAACGCTAACAATTATACCACTGATGTGGTTGTATATAATATAGTTGTACTTTTATTTGTACTTACTAAAGACACATTGGTTACCATTCCAGCAGAGATCATCTGATGGGCACTGACAGTTACCATTGGTACAAATGAATTCCCCCTCACATTCTGGTGATCTTTCACACTTTGCATTGATAGGCTTTCCTATTTATATATTTCAATTGTAGATATTATCTGTGACATGGTACTAACCGCAAAACTTTAATGGTATTTCAAATACCGTCTTTTGGTATGCATAAAACGCAGTATTGTGCTTTAAAATGATAATTTGTAGGCGGGTGCGTTTTATGCAAAAGAACAAGTATCAGGCACTTTCTTAAGGTCACGCAGAGAGATTCCGGTAGCATAGCTTCGAGTCCATGACCGGCAATATTCCCCAAGATCGGCGAGTTCATGTTCAAATAACATTAATTGTGTTCATTATACAAATGTATATGTCTGATTTAAAATAAAATTGTAAAAAATTGTATTTATTGCTTCTTCATTGCCTTTTTGAAAGGTTTGTAAATATGTATTTACTCTTCATGTTTTTCAATTATCATACTTGTTCTGAATTGGTGTTGTTGTTCGGAACTAACTGTCCATACGGATGCAGAAATAACTGTCGAATGTTTGCTATCAGACATGTTTGGTACAATGCAATGCATTTGTAAATTTAGAATGCATTATTGAGTGCCGCCCTGAAATTATGAAACTGTTGCTTGTTTGATCGGCAGTTCTGTTTGAAGCCACCATATTTGTACTGATGATGTATTGGAAAATAAAAAGACAGTTTTACAGGTAGAGTGGGTTTATATTTCGTCTGTCATTTAGAGTGATATTTTCCTTTTTGCAATCTTTTTTTCCTGCCAGGTTAATATCATAATTTTGTTACAATATATATACAATGTATATTTCTTTAAATGATTGCATTAATGAATAACGTTAATTTGAGGAGACTTTTATTTCACTTCCGAGTTTTGCTCTACTTTTGCTTAAATGGCTGGATCGCGATTACTGTTTGGCAATTTTTCATCTATATATCATGGTGAAACCAAATAATATTTCAAGAAGATGACAGAGATATCGCTTTTGTATTAGAAGTAAAATTGTTATAGTACTAGTTCACTGAAACATCAATCCACAGGTATACATGTCTCTCCACTCGAACACATTATCATGACTCTGTGCATAGCAGAGAAACAGAAAATACCAATTTTATAGTCTTTGGTTTCACCTGATCAGGGTTAGAACCCACTTTTTACCACACTCCAGACGAGATCTACTAACCATTACACCACTGATGTGGTTGTATATAATATAGTTATTTTTATTTGAACTTCCTAAAGACGCACTGTTTACGATTCCAAAAGGAATATGCTGAGCACTGACAGTTACCATGGATACAAATGAGTTTTCCCTCACATTCTGGTGATCCTTCACACTTTGCACTACTGATCAATGTGGTTGTATATAATATAGTTGTACTTTTATTTGTACTTACTTAAGACGCATTGGTTACCATTCCAAAAGGAATCTGCTGAGCACTGACAGTTACCATGGATACAAATGAGTTTCCCCTCACATTCTGGTGATATTTCACATGTTCCATTGATGATTTTTCCTATTCATGTTATAATTATAGTATTAGCTGTAAAAATGAGACTTTACACAAAGCCAATTATAGATATAGTTAAGATATGGCATTTTGAATAATCCTCATCTTTTCGCTGTCAAGAAAAACGAAACTTGTCGACTACAGTAAAATTCAAACTTAAACAATAAAGTGTTTGAAGAGTTTAGTTTTGAAATGACAATCTGATAATGGGGCAATCATCTAACTCTTAGAGAGGGAATCTGTTTTTTTTATTGATGTTTTCAATCCAAATTTTATAGAACAAAAGTAAATTGACATGTAAGATGCAAATGTAATAATATCTTCCTACAATTTTTTTTAAGGTGAACCATTTTGTCTCGGCGGGGGGCGGGGTAGGGGGGGACATAGATTGTCCACCTCATCCCCATCCACCTTTCAAAGTTAATTGAACGTTTCTAATATTATCACCCAGCTCCAAATACATAGAAGTGTGCCGATCCACATGTCTTTCCTCAAAACACAGTTTTAGCTAAGGCATGTTTGACGATATGTCGTAAATCGGAGGAGGATAGACAATACAATGGCCACAAGAAAAAGGACAAAAGGAGAAAACACAACGCTCTATACAACAGGAGGACAAACAACGCTCTTGAAAACAGGAGGACAAACAACACTCTTGAAAGCAGGAGGACAAACAACGCTCTAGAAAACAGGAGGACAAACAACGCTCTAGAAAACAGGAGGACAAACAACCCTCTAGAAAACAGGAGGACAAACAACCCTCTAGAAAACAGGAGGACAAACAACGCTCTAGGAAACAGGAGGACAAACAACGCTCTAGAAATCAGGAGGACAGACAACGCTCTTGAAAACAGGAGGACTAACAACGCTCTAGAAAACAGGAAAACAAACAACGCTCTAGAAAACAGGAGGACAATCAACCCTCTAGAAAACAGGAGGACAAATAACCCTCTAGAAAACAGGAGGACAAACAACGCTCTAGGAAACAGGAGGACAAACAACGCTCTAGAAATCAGGAGGACAAACAACGCTCTAGAAAACAGGAGGACAAACAACGCTCTAGAAAACAGGAGGACAAACAACGCTCTAGGAAACATGAGGACAAACAACGCTCTAGGAAACAGGAGGACAAACAACGCTCTAGCAATCAGGAGGACAAACAACGCTCTTGAAAACAGGAGGACAAACAACGCTCTAGAAAACAGGAGGACAAACAACGCTCTAGAAAACAGGAGGACAAACAACGCCCTAGAAAACAGGAGGACAAACAACCCTCTAGAAAACAGGAGGACAAACAACGCTCTAGAAAACAGGAGGACAAACAACGCTCTAGAAAACAGGAAAACACAAAAAACGCTCTAGAAAACAGGAGGACAAACAACGCTCTAGAAAACAGGAGAACAAACAACGCTTTAGAAAACAGGAGGACAAACAACGCTCTAGAAAACAGGAAAACAAACAACGCGCTAGAAAACAGGAGGACAAACAACGCTCTAGAAAACAGGAGGACAGACAACGCTCTAGAAAACAGGAGGACAAACAACGCTCTAGAAAACAAGAGGACAAACAACGCTCTAGAAAGCAGGAGGACAAACAACGCTCTAGAAAACAGGAGAACATACAACGCTCTAGAAAACAGGCGGACAAACAAAGATCTAGAAAACAAGAGGACAAGCAACGCTCTAGAAAACAGGAGGAGAACCAACGCTCTAGAAAACAGGACAAACAACGCTCTATGAAACACTACAAAGAAAACTAAAACTAAAGATCGCGCGATACGAATTTCACTAAAAATCGACGGGTGGAGTCTCAGATACTAAAGGGGTCCACTGATTTTGGAGATGGTGCAATTGCCCTTCATATTTTAGTAAATCATTCCGTTGGTCTAATATTGATTCCATGATGAGACGATATTAGCAATATCGTTAAAAAAATCCATCACTGATTCGCATAAACATGTGCTTTCATATTTCATCATAATATGAATTGCCATGCCACTTTGTGGCAATACTATATATCGGATTAATCAAATAAATAAGGATAATCGCTGGATGATTCTTCGGCAGATCCTAATAAAATGACCCATTTGGTTTTTAAAAAGTTTGAAGATCCTAAAGGGGTAAACATAAGCCATAATTTTAAGAAGGGCAGGCAATCCAATTGATTGAGCAACACAAATCCCACTAGGGAAACCAGTTCCAGTTCTACTAGTGACACCCGTCGAGTTACTCTTGTTACAAATCCCACTATAAAACATAGGTAAAATCAGGCGCTCCTGAACGGAAACCAGTTCCAGTTCTACTAGTGACACCCGTCGAGTTACTCTTGTTACAAATCCCTCTATAGAACAGAGGTAAAATTAGGCGCTCCTGAAGGGAAACCAGTTCCAGCTCTATTAGTGACACCCGTCGAGTTACTCTTGTTACAAATCCCACTATAAAACAGAGGTAAAATCAGGATCTCCTGAACGGAAACCAGTTCCAGCTCTTCTAGTGACACCCGTCGAGTTACCCTTGTAACAAATCCCACTATAAAACAGAGGTAAAATCAGGCACTCCTGAACGGAAACCAGTTCCAGCTCTACTAGTGACACCCGTCGAGTTACTCTTGTTACAAATCCCACTCTAAAACATAGGTAAAATCAGGCGCTCCTGAACGGAAACCAGTTCCAGTTCTACTAGTGACACCCGTCGAGTTACTCTTGTTACAAATCCCTCTATAAAACAGAGGTAAAATCAGGCGCTCCTGAACGGAAACCAGTTCCAGTTCTACTAGTGACACCCGTCGAGTTACTCTTGTTACAAATCCCTCTATAAAACAGAGGTAAAATCAAGCGCTCCTGAAGGGAAACAGTTCCAGCTCTACTAGTGACACACGTCGAGTTACTCTTGTTACAAATCTCACTATAAAACATAGGTAAAATCAGGAGCTCCTGAAGGGAAACCAGTTCCAGTTCTACTAGTGACACCCGTCGAGTTACTCTTGTTACAAATCCCACTATAAAACAGAGGTAAAATCAGGAGCTCCTGAAGGGAAACAGTTCCAGTTCTACTAGTGACACCCGTCGAGTTACCCTTGTTACAAATCCCACTATAAAACAGAGGTAAAATTAGGCGCTCCTGAACGGAAACCAGTTCCAGCTCTACTAGTGACACCCGTCGAGTTACTCTT
>MJUT01049158.1:545299-584685 GCA_002080005.1 Gigantidas platifrons | reverse complement strand
TCAAATCATAGTGGTGACAACTAAATATTTAGCTAAATTTCAAAGCTCAAGGGCCATAGCTCGGCCACAAAACATTGGACCGCAACGAAATGTAAACTTAATCTGTAGCACATTATTATACACTCATATGCCACAAATTAAGTCAATATCTCCAAGCATAGCGAAAAAAAGTGTTGACAACTAAATATTTGGCCAAATTTCAAAGTTCAAGACCCATAGTTCGGCCACAAACCATTGGACCGGAACGAAATGTAAACTTGATCTGTAACTCATCACTGTACACTCTCATACCAAAAATCAAGTCAATATCTCAAATCATAGTGAAATAAAGTGGTGACAACTAAATGTTAGGTCATATTTCAAAGCCCAACGGCTGTAAGTTGGACAAAAATCATTCAACCGGAACGAATTTCAAAGGTGATCTGTAACTTATGACTATACACTCTCATACCAAAAATCAAGTCAATATCTCAAATCATAGTGGTGACAACTAAATATTTAGCTAAATTTCAAAGTTCAAGGGCCATAGCTCGGCCACAAACCATTGGACCGGAACGAAATGTAAACTTAATATGTAGCTCATTATTATACACTCATATGCCACAAATTAAGTCAATATCTCCAAGCATAGCGAAAAAAAGTGGTGACAACTAAATATTTGACCAAATTTCAAAGTTCAAGGGCCATAGCTCGGCCACAAGCCATTGGACCGGAACGAAATGTAAACTTGATCTGTAACTCATCATTATGCACTCTCATACCATAAATCAAGTCAATATCTCAAATCATAGCGAAATAAAGTGGTGACAACTAAATGTTAGGTCATATTTCAAAGCCCAACGGCTGTAAGTTGGCCAAAAATCATTCAACCGGAATGATTTTCAAACGTGATCTGTAACTTATAACTATACACTCTCATACCAAAAATCAAGTCAATATCTCAAATCATAGTGGTGACAACTAAATATTTAGCTAAATTTCAAAGTTCAAGGGCCATAGCTCGGCCACAAACCATTGGACCGGAACGAAATGTAAACTTGATTTGTAACTCATCACTGTACACTCTCATACCAAAAATCAAGTCAATATCTCAAATCATAGTGAAATAAAGTGGTGACAACTAAATGTTAGGTCATATTTCAAAGCCCAACTGCTGTAAGTTGGCCAAAAATCATTCAACCGGAACGATTTCCAAAGGTGATCTGTAACTTATGACTATACACTCTCATACCAAAAATCAAGTCAATATTTCAAATCATAGTGGTGACAACTAAATATTTAGCTAAATTTCAAAGCTCAAGGGCCATAGCTCGGCCACAAAACATTGGACCGGAACGAAATGTAAAATTAATCTGTATCTCATTATTATACACTCATATGCCACAAATTAAGTCAATATCTCCAAGCATAGCGAAAAAAAGTGGTGACAACTAAATATTTGGCCAAATTTCAAAGTTCAAGGGCCATAGCTCGGCCACAAGCCATTGGATCGGAACGAAATGTAAACGTGATCTGTAACTCATCATTATGCACTCTCATACCAAAAATCAAGTCAATATCTCAAATCATAGCGAAATAAAGTGGTGACAACTAAATGTTAGGTCATATTTCAAAGCCCAACGGCTGTAAGTTGGCCAAAAATCATTCAACCGGAACGATTTTCAAAGGTGATCTGTAACTTAAAACTATACACTCTCATACCAAAAATCAAGTCAATATCTCAAATCATAGTGGTGACAACTAAATATTTAGCTAAATTTCAAAGCTCAAGGGCCATAGCTCGGCCACAAAACATTGGACCGGAACGAAATGTAAACTTAATCTGTATCTCATTATTATACACTCATATGCCACAAATTAAGTCAATATCTCCAAGCATAGCGAAAAAAAGTGTTGACAACTAAATATTTGGTCAAATTTCAAAGTTCAAGGCCCATAGATCGGCCACAAACCATTGGACCGGAACGAAATGTAAACTTGATCTGTAACTCATCACTGTACACTCTCATACCAAAAATCAAGTTAATATCTCAAATCATAGTGAAATAAAGTGGTGACAACTAAATGTTAGGTCATATTACTAAGCCCAACGGCTGTAAGTTGGTCAAAAATCATTCAATCAGAACGAATTTCAAAGCTGATCTGTAATTTATGACTATACACTCTCATACAAAAAATCAAGTCAATATCTCAAATCATAGTGGTGACAACTAAATATTTAGCTAAATTTCAAAGTTCAAGGGCCATAGCACGGCCACAAACCATTGGACCGGAACGAAATGTAAACTTAATATGTAGCTCATTATTATACACTCATATGTCACAAATTAAGTCAATATCTCCAAGCATAGCGAAAAAAAGTGGTGACAACTAAATATTTGGCCAAATTTCAAAGTTCAAGGGTCATAGCTCGGCCACAAGCCATTGGACCGGAACGAAATGTAAACTTGATCTGTAACTCATCATTATGCACTCTCATAACAAAAATCAAGTCAATATCTCAAATCATAGCGAAATAAAGTGGTGACAACTAAATGTTAGGTCATATTTCAAAGCCCAACGGCTGTAAGTTGGCCAAAAATCATTCAACCGGAACGATTTTCAAAGGTGATCTGTAACTTATAACTATACACTCTCATACCAAAAATCAAGTCAATATCTCAAATCATAGTGGTGACAACTAAATATTTGGCCAAATTTCAAAGTTCAAGGGCCATAGCTCGGCCACAAACCTTTGGACCGGAACGAAATGTAAACTTAATATGTAGCTCATTATTATACACTCATATGCCACAAATTAAGTCAATATCTCCAAGCATAGCGAAAAAAGTGGTGACAACTAAATATTTGGCCAAATTTCAAAGTTCAAGGCCCATAGCTCGGCCACAAACCATTGGACCGGAACGAAATGTAAACTTCATTTGTAACTCATCACTGTACACTCTCATACCAAAAATCAAGTCAATATCTCAAATCATAGTGAAATAAAGTGGTGACAACTAAATGTTAGGTCATATTTCAAAGCCCAACGGCTGTAAGTTGGCCAAAAATCATTCAACAGGAACGAATTTCAAAGGTGATCTGTAACTTATGACTATACACTCTCATACCAAAAATCAAGTCAATATTTCAAATCATAGTGGTGACAACTAAATATTTAGCTAAATTTCAAAGTTCAAGGCCCATAGCTCGGCCACAAACCATTGGACCGGAACGAAATGTAAACTTGATCTGTAACTCATCACTGTAGACTCTCATACCAAAAATCAAGTTAATATCTCAAATCATAGTGAAATAAAGTGGTGACAACTAAATGTTAGGTCATATTACTAAGCCCAACGGCTGTAAGTTGGCCAAAAATCATTCAACCGGAACGAATTTCAAAGCTGATCTGTAACTTATGACTATACACTCTCATACAAAAAATCAAGTCAATATCTCAAATCATAGTGGTGACAACTAAATATTTAGCTAAATTTCAAAGTTCAAGGGCCATAGTTCGGCCACAAACCATTGGATCGGAACGAAATGTAAACTTAATATGTAGCTCATTATTATACACTCATATGCCACAAATTAAGTCAATATCTCCAAGCATAGCAAAAAAAAGTGGTGACAACTAAATATTTGGCCAAATTTCAAAGTTCAAGGGTCATAGCTCGGCCACAAGCCATTGGACCGGAACGAAATGTAAACTTGATCTGTAACTCATCATTATGCACTCTCATACCAAAAATCAAGTCAATATCTCAAATCATAGCGAAATAAAGTGGTGACAACTAAATGTTAGGTCATATTTCAAAGCCCAACGGCTGTAAGTTGGCCAAAAATCATTCAACCGGAACGATTTTCAAAGGTGATCTGTAACTTATAACTATACACTCTCATACCAAAAATCAAGTCAATATCTCAAATCATAGTGGTGACAACTAAATATTTAGCTAAATTTCAAAGTTCAAGGGCATTTGCTCGGCCACAAACCATTGGACCGGAACGAAATGTAAACTTGATCGGTAACTTATCATTATACACTCATATGCCAAAAATCAAGTCAATACCTCCAAGCATAGCGCAAAAAAAGTGGTGACAACTAAATATTTGGCCAAATTTCAAAGTTCAAGAGCCATAGCTCGGCCCGTAAACTTGATCTGTAACTTTTCATTATACACCCACATACCAAATATCAAGTCAATATATCAAAGCATAGCGAAAAAAAGTGGTGACAACTGTTTTATTTCGGAATTACGGAATGACGAACACGGGTAACAATATATGTCCCGGCCAATTAGTGGCGGGGAAATAAAAATGTATGTAAGCATTGATTCAATTCCTCCTTTGTATATATATAGTTTCTCCAAATCATTAACCATTAACAGAAACGTGTAGATTAATGGGTTTTTTTCTGGAGGACATCCATTTTATCAAGTATCAGACGTATGTTGGTTTTTTTCATTACTGGAAAGTATCAATTCGTAATACTGATTGTAACAAGTTGTGGTTTGGTTTATGATGTTTAACGCCACTTTATTTCAACAATATTTCAGTCATATCGTGGCGGTTAGCTTTATAGGTGGAGAAAACCACAGACCTGTCGCAAGTCACTGACAAACTTTATCACATAATGTTGTATCGAGTTCACCTCGCCTGAGCGGGATTCGAACTCACAACTTTAAATAGTTGTGATAGGCACTCATTGCACAGGTAGTCAGAAATCCAACTACCATAGGATCACGACCACGACGACCCCGACGAATTGTGGAGATCTTATTACTGTACGATGAATTAATGTTGAAACGTTATAAATAAATAAAAGAAACATAACAAAACATGCTTGTTTCTCCTGACAAGTGTGAAAGTAATTATCATGCTGCCATATTCTCCACTCATCGAACGTGGGTCGATTGTAACTGAGCGAGAATCTTTGTGATCATGAATTATTTGAAAACAATTTGATTTGTTCCGACGAACTCTTTTCACAGCCAATCAAATAACACTTCTCTTCAAAAGAAGAGGAATTTCTTGTCAATTAAAATGATAAGAGTAAAGGGAGGGATCACAATTATTCCTGGATTATTTAGGATGAATAACATATCGACTAGTCATATCGTATCTTTCATAAACTGTTTAATCCGTCTAATATTCTCTTATATTATATCCGAATATCCGGACATTTAATAATTGATTGGTACACTTCATGTCACTTGCGAACCTAGTTGTAAATTCAGTTCACTTCCTGCTGACAGAAAATATCAAAATGGGCAATCAAGGAATAATTATCAAATTATTATTTAACTTGAAATATAAACGTCGATGGATTAATGTGATTTTTCTACAGGATTAACACAATAGTAATGCAGTATTAAAATATAAACCTAGCCTTTATCATAGTTTTTAAGTCTCGTTTACATAAACTTCATATTTTAAGCAACTACTAATATTTTCTATATAGGACACCTTAATGTGTTGTAATGACAACTTACTTAAGCTGCAGTGGTCATTGTGCCAGAAGTAACCAGGTGGACACTGACATTTACCATTCAAACAGAAAAGTTTTCCAAAACAATCAAGTGGGCTGTCACATGCTTCGTTCACTGTGATCTCTATTAATAGAAAGATAGAATGAATTACAGTGTACAATGGAACTATCAAAAATATTTTATTTATACCATTGCGGTCAGTTCTGTTGGTCGAGAAACTTGGAGTACCCAGAGGAAACCACCGACCTGCAACACGTCATTGATAATCTTGTTGAATCGGATACATCTCGACAAGGGATGGACTCACACTCGTACAATTAGCAGTGATACACACTGAATACGTTGGTGGGTGTAAAACCAAACTAATATATCATCGTGGTTTCGGAGGTTCACTTGCAATTGCAGAAACAATGTATAAAATTACTTACTGGGTTAGGTAGATTACCGCATATTACAAATTATTCCGTCTTAATAAATATAACTAAATATATGTATATTATCGCAAAAGATAAAATTTACTTGTACGATCTTTAGAAACTTGTAGAAAAGTGGACGAGTGTAGAATAAGCATAAAAAATCATCTTCAATTTCCTGTTAAATAATCTATAAAATATTTAAGTTGTAAATATGTCATATGAGAAGAAATACATTTTGATTTTCGACTCGAGTTTGAGGTATGAGAGGAGAGTTGTCGTTCTTCGAGGTTGAGGTACAAGAGGAGAGTTATCGTTTATCAATTTTGAGATATGGGATGAAAGTTGTCGTTCGTCTAGCTTGAAGTATTCCATATGAGTTGTGGTTCTTTGAATTTAATGTGTGCCAGATGAGTTGTCGTTCTTCGAGTTTGAGGAATGCAAGGTTAATTTTCGTTGCCAATTTTGTACTGACTATAGCTGACAACTGATTACTTGACATTAAACAATGGATTATTATAGTAATTAACACAACGGGTGTCACATATGGAGCAGGAACAGCTTACCCTACCAGACCACTCGAGTTCACCCACAGTTTTAGTGGTGTTCATGTTTAGTTTTCTGTGTAGTGTTTATAATATCATTGTTTGTCCTTTTGTTCTTTTTCTTTTGGCCTTTGGTTTTATGGTGTTTACACCACTTCCAACAATATTTCAGCTATACCGTGGCGGTTATTGGTGGAGGAAACCGAAGTACTCGGAGAAAACCATTGACCTACCGCAAGTCACTGACAATCTTATTCGACCTCACCACATCAGTGGTGATAGGCATCGATTGCATAGGTAGTTATAAATCCAACTACCATACGATCACTGCCACGAAGGTCCCTTTAACATTAGACGATTGATTAACATAGTTACTGGGTATACAACGTTGTCCGTCCCAATAGTAGTTTGTAGAACACTGACATCTGTCAAGGTAACAAACCAGTGTCTGCCCACATTCAAGTGTGTTTTTGCAAGGGGAATCCATGGTTTTAACTGAAAAAACAACATACATAACTGTTTATATAACATATATTGGTAATATTGGGCAAGTTCAAGTGGAGTCTACAGCTTTGTAAGGATTGATTGGTTTATGGTGTTTAGCGCCACTTTCAACAATATTTCAGTTATATCCGAACGTGGCGGTTAGTTTTATTGGTGGAGGAATCCGGAGGACCCGGAGAAAACCACAGACCTGTCGCAAGTCACTGACAAAATTTATCATATAATGTTGTACACCTCGGCCCGATCGAGATTCGAACTCACAACACCAGAGGTGGATGATGCGAACGTTGATCTTCCAAATATTTTATCTGAGTCGGAATATGTGCTAAATTATATTAATATTACTGAATCAGACGTAGTTGATTTGCTTAATATTCTTGATATGTCTAAAGCTATTGCACCCGACGGTTAGCCCCCGTATTCTTACGGAAGGGGCGTCAGTTTTAAAATACCCATTATGTAAGATATTTAATATTTCCCTACGAAGCGGTGCCGTTCCTTCCGATTGGAAGAAATCTAACGTCTGTCCAGCTTTCAGAAAAAGACAGCCCCGCATTGTTACAAAATTATCGTCCGATATCGCTGATTAGTATCATTGGTAAAGTCATGGAACGAAGTGTGTTTAAATATATTAATAATTATTTGCTCTCTCATAATATTATAACGCATTGTCAGTCTTTCTTTACCAAAGGTGATTCAGCAATGAACCAATTGGTAGATATTACTAACAATATCGGAAAGGCTTTGGTTGACGGAAAGGAATTTCGAATTATTTTCTGTGATGTTAGCAAGGCATTCGATAAAGTTTGGCATCGTGGACTTTTGCATAAATTAAAAAATTATGGGTTTGGTATAAATATTATTATTTGGTTAGAACATTATTTGCAAGATCGATTACAATGTGTTGCTATTAATGGGTGTTATTCATCCTGACAGTATATAAATGCCGGCGTTCCACAAGATTCTATATTAGTTCCTCCTTTATTTTTTACTATACATCAATGATATTGTCGATAATATTCAGTCCCAAGTGAGATTGTTTGCTGATGATACCAGTATATGTTTTATAGTCGATACTGCAATTGAATCAACAGACATTCTCAACATGGACTTGAATACTATCACATCTTGGTCTAACAAATGGTTGGTTAGTTTTAATCCTCGGAAAAGCGAAACGATGGTTATCTCGTGGAAAGGCAACAAACCACATCATCCATCTCTAGGTATGAACAAGGGCAACGCAAAGCGTGGCGTATCCCCTTGCCTAAATATTTTACCCGGTGACCTTGACCTTTGACCTTGAAAATCAATAGGATTCTAGATACTCTTAAAGACTAAGTATGTACCATGTTTGGTCAAAATCCATTGAAGGATGTTGATTCTAGAGTGTTCACAAGGATGTTACATGGTAAACATTTGACCTGGAGACCTTGACCTTTGACCTTGACAATCAATAGGATTGCAGATTCTCTTAAGGACTAAGTATGTACCAAGTTTGGTCAAAATCCATTGAAGGATGTTGATTCTAGAGTGTTCACAAGGATGTTATGCCGTAAAAATTTGATCCGGTGACCTTGACCTTAAAAATCAATAGGGTTTCAGATTCTTTTAAGGACTAAGCATGTACAAAGTTTAGTCGAAATTCATTGAAGGATGTTGATTCTGATGTGTTCACAAGGATGTTATGCGGTAAAAAATTGATCCGGTGACCTTGACCTTTGATCTTGAAAATTAATAGGGTTCCATATTCTCTTAAGAACTTTGACCTTTAACCTTGAAAATCAATAGGGTTCCATATTCTCTTAAGGACTAAGTATGTACCAAGTTTGGTCTAAATCCATTGAAGGATGTTGATTCTAGAGTGTTCACAATGATATTACGCGGTAAAAATTTGACCCGGTGACCTTGACCTTTGACCTATGACCTTGAAAATCAATAGGGTTTCAGATTCTCTTAAGGACTAAGTATGCACCAAGTTTGGTCAAAATCCATTGAAGGATGTTCATTCTAGAGTGTTCACAAGTATATTATGGAAGGATGGACGGACGGTAGCGTTACTATATCCCATCGCAACTTCGTTGGCGAGGGGATAATAACCACCAACTCGAAGATGTGAAATATCATCTAGGTATAACATTTCCGATTATGGCTCATGGAACAAACATATTGAACTTGTCATTGACAAGGCATATTCAAGGTTAAATATTCTTCGTATGTTAAAATTTAGGCTAGATAGATTATCACTTGAAAAGTTGTATTTATCTTTTATCAGACCACTATTAGAATATGGGGATGTAGTCTGGGACCCTCATAATATATACTTAATACATGTATTTTGGAAAAGGTTCAAATTGAAGCAATGAGGATCATAACAAGTGGGACAAAATTAACTCCTTTAAGGGAATTATACAAAGAAAGTGGATTATTAAAACTAAAAGATAGACGGGAAAACCATAAGCTCATTCGACTATTTAAAATAAATGCAAAATGAAATAACTCTGGCATCTTTATCAACTTTGATTCCTAACTGCTTTCAGGATGTGCACACGTACAACACCAGACATAACAATGCGTTTCCGTTGCCAAGAACCCGAACATCACTCTATGCTATATATGTTCTACCATCTACTTTAAAAATAAAAGACTGTCCATCCCTTAACATTCTCAAATCTAGACTTACTTCTAGAGTTTATCATGATAATGTACCTAAATATTATTATTACGGTCCAAGACTGACACAAATATTACACGCTCGTCTTCGTATGAGAAGTAGTTCTTTAACTAACATTTGCATAACAAATATTATTGATAATCCTAATTGTGTTTGTGGAGAGATTGAATCTACATATCATTATTTATTTAAATATCCGAAATATACTCGTCAACGAACTAGTCTTTTTCGAAAGCTATTATAGCTACTGAACATTCGATCTTCGGAAAATTTACTATTATTTGGCAGTCCTGACATTGATATTGATTCAAATATTATTGTTTTTACGACAGTGCATATATATATTTCGCAAAGTAAACGATTTTCATAAAACTCAGATACATCATGCGATTTTATATCCAGAGTGCGACCTACAATTTCCTTTTTTCCCTTCCTTTAAATTTCAGTTATTTAAACAATGTTAAATGACCATTTTCAATTTTTCATGTGTTTTTTTATGAAACGGATTAATATAAGCGTTACGTTTGTTTCTGAATCCAATGTTTTATTGTATTATGAAAAAAAGTTTATATGTTATTTATCAATAAGATATGTTTAAATCAACATCAGAGGTGATAGGCACTGATTTCATAGGTAGTTGTAAATCCAACTAACATACGATAATGGCCACGACGACCCCCTTTATATCATCTATAAGATATGAATAAAAAAATAAAATCAAACATTTTAAATGTTCTATGTGATCTAGCACAATGCATTACTGATATGTTTATCATTAACAAATTAGTTAACATAATTTGTAAGCCAACACATTTTAATAGAATCAACTATTAAACAACTTAATGTACTAAGAAAATTAAAATATCCTTTAAATAGAAACTACCTAGATAAAAAAGTATTTAATATTAACAAGACCAATATTAGAATAGGCTTCTAAAAGCTTGGCCGGATAATTGTACATGGGCGGATAAATTCTGAAAGGTTAGAAAGGATTCAACTCGAAGCTGTTCTTGTTGTTATGTAGGTTTGGCTTGGTTTATTGTGTTTAACGCCACTTTCAACAATATTTCAGTTATATAACAATCTAATTAAAATTAGATCCCCTCACTTGCTCCCTATTAAAATTAGATCTTCTCACTTGCTCCCTATTAAAATTATATCTCCTCACTTCCTCCCTATTAAAATAAGATCTCCTCACTTGCTCCCTATTTAAAATTAGATCCCTTCACTTGCTCCCTATTAAAATTAGATCTCCCCACTTCCTCCCTATTAAAATTTGATCCCCTCACTTCCTCCCTATTTAGATCTCCTCACTTGCTCGCTATTAAAATTAGATCTCCTCACTTGCTCCCTATTAAAATTATATCTCCTCACTTCCTCCCTATTAAAATTATTTCTCCTCACTTGCTCCCTATTAAAATTAGATCTCCTCACTTCCTCCCTATTTAAAATTAGATCTCTTCACTTGCTCCCTATTAAAATAAGATCTCCTCACTTGCTCCCTATTAAAATTAGATCTCCTCACTTGTTCCCTAATTAAAATTATATCTCCTCACTTCCTCACTATTTAGATCTCCTCACTTCCTCTCTATTAAGATTGGATCTCCCCACTTCCTCCCTATTTAAAATTAGATCTCTTCACTTGCTCCCTATTAAAATAAGATCTCCTCACTTGCTCCCTATTAAAATTAGATCTCCTCACTTGTTCCCTATTTAAAATTAGATCCCTTCACTTGCTCCCTATTAAAATTAGATCTCTTCACTTGCTCCCTATTAAAATTAGATCTCCTCACTTGCTCCCTAATTAAAATTATATCTCCTCACTTCCTCACTATTTAGATCTCCTCACTTCCTCTCTATTAAGATTGGATCTCCCCACTTCCTCCCTATTTAAAATTAGATCTCTTCACTTGCTCCCTATTAAAATAAGATCTCCTCACTTGCTCCCTATTAAAATTAGATCTCCTCACTTGTTCCCTATTTAAAATTAGATCCCTTCACTTGCTCCCTATTAAAATTAGATCTCCTCACTTCCTCCCTATTAAAATAAGATCTCCTCACTTGCTCCCTAATTAAAATTATATCTCCTCACTTCCTCCCTATTTAAAATTAGATCTCTTCACTTGCTCCCTATTAAAATAAGATCTTATCACTTGCTCCCTATTAAAATTAGATCTCCTCACTTGTTCCCTATTTAAAATTAGATCCCTTCACTTGCTCCCTATTAAAATTAGATCTCTTCACTTGCTCCCTATTAAAATTAGATCTCCTCACTTGCTCCCTAATTAAAATTATATCTCCTCACTTCCTCACTATTTAGATCTCCTCACTTCCTCTCTATTAAGATTGGATCTCCCCACTTCCTCCCTGTTAAAATTAGATCTCCTCACTTCCTCACTATTTAGATCTCCTCACTTACTCCCTATTAAAATTAGATCTCCTCACTTACTCCCTATTAAAATTATATCTCCTCACTTGCTCCCTATTAAAATTATATCTCCTCACTTGCTCCATATTAAAATTAGATCTCCTCACTTCCTCTCTATTAAGATTGGATCTCTTCACTTCCTCCCTATTAAAATTAGATCTCCCCACTTCCTCCCTATTAAAATTAGATCTCCTCACTTCCTCCCTATTTAGATCTCCTCACTTCCTCCCTATTTAGATCTCCTCACTTGCTCGCTATTAAAATTAGATCTCCTCACTTGCTCCCTATTAAAATTAGATCTCCTCACTTCCTCCCTAATTAAAATTATATCTCCTCACTTCCTCCCTATTTAGATCTCCTCACTTGCTGCCTATTAAAATTATATCTACTCACTTGCTCCCAATTAAAATGAGATCTCCTCACTTCCTCCCTATTAAAATTAGATCTCCTCACTTCCTCTCTATTAAGATTGGATCTCCTCACTACCTCCCTATTAAAATTAGATCTCCTCACTTGCTCCCTATTAAAATTAGATCTCCTCAATTGCTCCCTATTAAAATTAGATCTCCTCACTTGCTCCCTATTAAAATTAGATCTCCTCACTTCCTCTCTATTAAGATTGGATCTCCTCACTTCCTCCCTATTAAAATTAGATCTCCTCACTTCCTCTCTATTAAGATTGGATCTCCTCACTACCTCCTTATTACAATTAGATCTCCTCACTTCCTCTCTATTAAGAATGGATCTCCTCACTACCTCCCTATTAAAATTAGATCTCCTCACTTGCTCCCTATTAAAATTAGATCTCCTCAATTGCTCCCTATTAAAATAAGATCTCCTCACTTGCTCCCTATTAAAATTAGATCTCCTCACTTGCTCTCTATTACAATTAGATCTCCTCACTTGCTCCTTATTACAATTAGATCTCACTTGCTCCCTTTTAAAATTAGATCTCCTCACTTGCTCCCTATTACAATTAGATCTCCTCACTTGCTCCCCGTTGGAGGGAACCTGGCTATATAGTGGTGGTCAGTTTTATTGGTGGAGTGATCTTGGCTATATAGTGGTGGTCAGTTTTATTGGTGGAGGGAACCTGGCTATATAGTGGTGATCAGTTTTATTGGTGGAGGGAACCTGGCTATATAATGGTGGTCAGTTTTATTAGTGGAGGGAACCTGGCTATATAGTGGTGGTCAGTTTTATTGGTGGAGGTGGAAGGAACCTGGCTATATAGTGGTGATCAGTTTTATTGGTGGAGGGAACCTGGCTATATAGTGGTGGTCAGTTTTATTGGTGGAGGGAACCTGGCTATATAGTGGTGGTCCGTTTTATTGGTGGAGGGAACCTGGCTATATAGTGGTGGTCCGTTTTATTGGTGGAGGGAACCTGGCTATATAGTGGTGGTCAGTTTTATTGGTGGAGGGAACCTGGGTACCGGAGAAAACCACCGAACTACCACAGGTCACTGACAAACTTTATCACATAATGTTGTATTGAGTACACCTCATCATGAACGAGGTTCGAACTCACAACTTTAGTGGTGATAAGCACTGATTGCACAAGTAGTTGCTAATCCATTTACCATATGAATACAACCGCGACAGTCCCCTATATACAAACGAAAATAAAATACAGATTCGCATTCACTCAAAAATCTAACTGACTGTTTTTACGTTTAGTTGTAACTTACATTTAGAACCTTCGCCAGGGAAATTTATAAATATATGCTCCTCTCAAAAATATTGTATATAGAATGTTAATGATAAATTCTAGTAACTCTGGTTATTTGTACATGAAATATTATCTTCACATTTCCTCCCTTGTCCTTTTAATTACATCAAACGTCTTACTTATGACTTGTCAGTAATCGTTGCAATGAGAACAGCGAGTCACAGTGATACTGGTTCACACAACAGGCTCGACCTGATACATGTCTTGTACTAACACACTATGTATGTAATGGATATATATCCCACTGTTCCTTCTATTTCCGGTTTGGCATTAACTAGCAATCAACAAACCACCTGACATCAGAGAAATACTGTGCGTTTTTGGAGAATAAAGAAAAATTACACACCGATACGGGTATACGAATTACTGAGTGCCTTTTGAGTATATAGAACAATTACCAAACATATGAGATATAATGAGCACCTTTTGAGAATAAAAACAAAATACCCAGCATATGAGCTATACTGAGTATGAGCGCCTTTTGAGAATAAAGGAAAATTACCCACTGATATGAGAAATACTGAGTGCCTTTTGAGAATACAGAAAAATTACCCAACAATATATGAGAAATACTGAGCGCCTTTTGAGAATAAAGACAAAATACCCAACATATGTGATATAGTATACTCATGTGCGCCTTTTGAGAATAAAGGAAAATTACCCACCGATATGAGAAATACTGAGCGCCTTTTAAGAATATAGCAAAATTACCCAGCAATATAAGAAATATTGAGCGCCTTTTGAGAACAAATTTATTAAAGACAAAATACCAGCATATGATATATACTCATGAGCGCCTTTTCAGAATAAAGGAAAATCACCCAACAATATATGGGAAATACTAAGCGCCTTTCGAGAATAAAGGAAAATTATCCAACATGCCATTTCAGTAGTATGGTGTGAGGATTTATACCAATCCTATGGGGAACTGATTGCATAACCACGTCGTAACAGTAACCCTAACTCTAACCCTAACATTAACCCATAACCCTAGGCCTAACATTAACCCTAACAGTAACACCAAGACCCAACCCTAACACCAAAACCTAAAAAAAGTATTTATAATTAGATAATAGGTTTAATACGAATGCGATAAAATTCTGTTTAATCAATCAAAGTAAATAAAAACCACCCGTGTATACATTTGTTATCTATCAAGGTAACAGTAACCCTAACTCTAACACTAACCCTATAATTAGATAATAGGCTTAATATAAATGCGATAAATTCTTATCTGTTTAATCAAAGTAAATAAAAACCGCGGTGCTAAACTGTTATCTATAAAGTGATGTTTACCCGACAATCATATTGTAAATAAGTAAAAAAAAGTATTTATAATTAGATAATACATATAGTAACAGCGATCGAATCGTGCTTCATTATAGTTTAATTATCAAATCGCACCAATATTTCTATCCAATCAAACCTTAACACTATTACGATAGTTACATTAATGTATCGTGAATACAATTCATTCACAAATTTACAAAACGGAAGCGTAATTACATAATTGAACCATATATAACAACGGTAAAGACTTTCACCGGGTTTCATTTTATATAAATCCAATGCAGCGATTGTACATATATTAAACTAATGTACATTCGACCTGTCCAGCATTACAATGGCACAAACCATTCTGGAAAGACATACTAACCCTAACCATAAATAATTCAAGACTATCTTGAACGTTTGTAAAACACCAATATTAAATTCATTAGATACCTAGTGACAGTAAATATAAAACACCCGATATATTGTACCCTCTTAATTATTATCTATAATGGATCAAGACAAAACAATTCAACTGCTCAAACAAAATTGCCTATTATAAATAGATAGGTAAACAAAGTATTTATAATTAGATAATAAATATCAGGTTTAATAGACTCTTATATGCGTCTGAAAATTAAACCAAACTGTTTTAGAATTAGATCTTTGAGCTGTCAAATGTTTGTTATTCCCTCGACGGGATTTGAACGTTGTGTATGTTCGATGAGAGTGAGGAGATAACTCAATGTGTATGTTCAAAGGGAAGTAATTATACGTTTCCAGTATGCTTAAACGTATTCACAGGGAGGTAACTTTGAGCATAACATAGCGATACGATTTCGTTCTTATCATTTATTACGTATAATACATTCTATAATAAAGACACGGCAATGCTTGACAATATACAATAGTCGTTTTAACACGATTTTGTCCGTTTATTAAGTACAACACATTCTATAACGAGGACATTTTGCAAGACAGTGCACGACAAAATACAATTTTAACAGTTCGATTGTTTATTAAGTTCAATACATTCCATCATAACGACAATTACAACGCATGGCAGTATACAATGTTAACAGTTAGATCTTAAAATTTTGTCCTCGTTTTCTATCTGGAGATTGGCCATCTAAGATCGTGGATATCCACCGCCGCCACCACCGCCACCATCACCACCACCGCCGCCACCACCACCACCGCCGCCATTAAGGTGAACGGATGGAGGATGTGGATACTTTTTTTTAACTTATTTACAATATGATTGTAGGGTAAACATCACTTTATAGATAACAAATTAGCACCGGTGGTTTTTATTTACTTTGATTAAACAGATAAGAATTTATCGCATTTATATTAAACCTATTATCTAATTATAGGGTTAGTGTTAGAGTTATGGTTACTGTTACCTTGGTAGATAACAAATGTATGCACGGGTGTTTTTTATTTACTTTGATTGATTAAACAGATAAGAATGCTATCGCATTCATATTAAACCTATGATCTAATTATAAATACTTTTTAAAGTTTTGGTGTTAGGATTAGGTCTTGGTGTTAGGGTTAGGGTTATGTGTTAGTGTTAGGGTTAGAGTTAGAGTTACTGTTACGACGTGGTTATACAATCGGCTCCCCATAGGATCGGTATAAATCCTCACACCATACTACTCATTTCTGTCCCGATTTGTTGGTCAAATTAAAATCTGAAAATTTAGTGAAATCAATTGTACCATGATCTAGCTGAGGTGGATATTGTGTTTTAAAATACGATGATTTTCATTTGTATAAAAACAATTTGTCATTCCTAGTAACACGACACAAGTTAATATTTGTCTTTACAATAAACTAAATTCACACTTAAGAGCAAATAGATTAAATAGAAAGCATTTCAAGTGCATATTTCAAGCAAACTATTATAAAATTACGAATATTCACGACAGGATGTCAATAAATTAACACGAGATTCCATTTTTTCCCGTGGTCTGCTAATACAACTTCGTCTGCTTCGGGTTCCATTTGAAAAGAATTACCCAAGATTCAATTCGGATGACGTAATAATGGGCCATATCAAAATAAATAAAAGGTCGTTGGCCACTGGTCCCCCGACGCCAAGGTTATATCGTAAGATTAAATTTTGAAACTACTGTAAACTAGAGGGTCAGGGGAGCCTGTATCACTCATAATTCTGAAAGGGGATCATCCAAGGACCATTTTGAAGTAAAAAAAGGGGAGTAACACTGGTTAGATTTGTCGAAAAATCATCATTATCGAACTTGACCTAGATGTTCATGAGATACAATTACATACCAAACCTAGTTTCAATCTGACTTTTTGTTCACAAGTTATAATTTGGACACCAAAATATTAGCAATTTTGAAGTAAAAAAAGGGGAGTAACTCTGGTAAGATTTGTCGAAAAATGATCGCTATCGAACTTGACCTAGATATTCATGAGATACACTTACATACCAAACCTAGTTTCAATCTGACTATTTGTTCCCAAGTTATCATCTGGAAACCAAATATTTAGCAATTTTGAGGTATAAAAAGGGGCACAACTCTAGTAAAAATAGTCGAAAAATTGTCATTATCGAAATTGACCTAGATATTCATAAGATACACTTACATACCAAACCTAGCTTCAATCTGACTTTTCATTCACAAGTTATCATCTGGAAACCAAAAAGCACACGGACGGACGGACGATACCCATTTCTATAGTCCCCTTCGACGAAGCGTCGGGGGACAATAACAATATCTACATCTACATCATACGATGCTCCGTCAATTATGACGACTATCCATCGGTTTGAACAGACCATATATTTAAGGATTTATCTCAATTTGTGTTCCGTTCATGAAGAAATAGCCTCAATCAGGTTGTACACATCGTGTAAACCACGTAGCGGGTTACGCAAGGGTGTGTGCAACCTGATTGAGGTTATGTCGAATGAACCGAACAAATAATTTCGATCAATCCTTATAAATTAATTCAAACTTTTATTGTTATGATATTGAAAAATATATCATTTTTTCAAAATAAGGCAAATAATCGGAAATAAACTTAAATAACTCCAAAGGTGCCTCATCTAAAGAACATCGCCTGATGTCAACGGCACGCGACGGCTTGAGACCGGCGTCTATTTTCAGATTCAGTACATGCGAAAATAACCTCAACTTTTTTAAACCAATCAGAACACGTATAAAATGACATGTGACTCTAAAATAAATTAATGTATTTACAATTAACTAATAAACAAAAAAAAATAGTAAGATATATACAGAATGGAAAACTGTTTAGATGTAGGTGGGTTTTGATCTGTGATTTAAACTTTTGAGCGCCTTTTGAGAATAAAGAAAAATTGTCCAACGATATGAGAAATACTGAGCTTTGACATTGAGCGTACATGATGAACGTTATTCCAGACCCACGTGGTGTGTACTAAACTAGACATCTACGGTCTTTTTACTGTTTCATTGTCTCGTACAAGTAGTTCATAGATATTGTGCTTACTTACTTATGATGCAGTCGCTGCCGTTCCAAATATGTTGTTCACAGCATTGACATTCCCCGGCAAGACACACAAGCTTTCCAATACATTCCTGAGATTCAAAGCACGTGGAATTCATGGTTTTTCCTAAAAAATAAATTTGTTTATCTTAATTATTAATAATACAATAAAAAAATCAAAATAAATAAATAAACCGCATCGGTCGCCTCGAGTGCGGTAGATCGTGGGTTCGAACCCCGGTCGGATCAAACCAAAGACTATAATATTGGTATGTGTTGCTCCTCCGCTAAGCACGCAGCATTAAGGAAAAAAGGAAAAGACTGGTTGGCTCGGCATCAGAATAATGTGTCCGAGTGGAGCGACAGGTCTACCAGCGGACTGTTGTTTCAGTGAGCTAGCACAATAAAAGTCCAACTCGGCGTGTTGGGCTTGTATAAAGCGGAATTCATCATCATCTCATTGAAAATTAACTTGTTCTCGCCATGATATACCTGAAAAATTACTGAATTGGCGTTAAACAACAATCACTCACTCAAAAACATAAATTAGGATTATGCGTGTGTTCAGGGCCTCCGAAAGAAATTTTGAGAGGCGGAACAAGACTGCTTTGGGGTCGCGGGGATAGACTGATAAGTCCAGTGGGAACGCCTTTAAAAGAAGAAAATCAATTCTTTGCAAAATTTTATTAATTTAACCTAGGAAACAAATTGATTTGATAGTTCATTTCATCTATCTAAATTTACTTCGGACAATACCTGTTAAATAGTCTCTACTAATGAACAACCAACTCAAAATGTTGTCTTTTAGCTTAAAATTGAAGACTTAATTTAAAAAGGAAGATAATGTAACATTTAACGAAAAGAGTATAATTTTAGGATACGATAAGGATACAGAAAAGGGGAACTTATTGGGGAGATGTGCATGTAAATGTCGCAAAAAAAGAAGAAATAAAATAAAATACCAGAATATATTATGTCAAACAGCGAGATTACTTGAATATTTAAAGCTGAACTGCAAGATAATCTCATTCTCAGACAAATATACTATCATAATACTTCACCTAATATTGATAATGAAATAAATTATATTATTCTAAAATTGAATTAAATAACTTACTTAATACATTAGTCATTAGAACAAATCATTTCAACAAACTGCAATATATCCCATTCATTGTAGAATGTAAAATCACCGACGCATGATTTTTTTCATGGTCATTCGATCTTTTTTTTTCATTACTTCATATACAGGTTGTATTGTTGATATATTGGTGTGAATAAAAACAATGTGGGACAAAATCTAATTTATTGGGAAATTACGAATTTTGAATTATTATTATTATATAATATAGCTCTAATGCGCTGTCCATGCGAGATGATATCTTAAATACAAGTGTTGGTGTTAAATTTATACATTATTTAAGTTGTGAATGTCGAATTAGAACATAACTACATGAGTTATGGTTAGTGACATTATTTTCTAAATTAATATAGGGGGCGTCGTGGTCGTGAACGTAACTACCTATGCAATTAGTACCCATCACCACTAAAGTTGTGAGTTCGAATCCCGCCCAGGTCAGTTGTACTCGATACCACATTGTGCGATAGTTTGACAGTGACTTACGCCAGGTCGATGACCAGTGTGTGTGTGTGTGTGTGTGTGCGAGTCTGTGTGTGCGTCCTCAAACTTTTGCTATGTATGCGCAGCTTTAACAATATACATGATATACCAAAATGCACGTCTACTATACATACATGAAAATGTGTCGATATACTATATACCTTTATCTTGTGAAAGGTTTAATTCGATTTGTCGATTCATTTTTTATAGAAGGTAGATCGTCGGATCTATCCCCCAATCGGTTCAAACCAAGACTATGAATATGGTATTTCTCAACGTACAACATGCAAAAATACATATATGTTAGAGCAGTGGCTGGTTTGGATCCGAATCAAGATCAGGGGTTACGAGGCCTGCCCCCTTTTTAGCCAAGTATAGACTGGTAAAAATGTGTTTTAATAGAATTTGCGAATTTCTTTTTTTTTTTTGTAATTTTCGTTTTGAATTACGACCCGGTATCTTTTGATTTTTCATGAAAAAATTGTTTTGAAATCTGATTTTGCTTTCTTTAAAAGAACAGACCCCCTTATGGAAATGTTTGTATCCGTCTCTAATATTATTAGTTAAAAAAAGAGAGTTGATGGCCTTAACTATCATTTAAATATAAGATAGAGTGCCTCAGAGAAGATTAGTTATTAACTATCTATAAATAAAGAATTTATTATTATTCTTATTATAAAATAATTTACAAATGTTGACTTACCATTTACTCCATGATCAGTACCGTTATAACAAATGTTGACTTACCATTTACTCCATGATCAGTACCGTTATAACAAATGTTGACTTACCATTTACTCCATGATCAGTACCGTTATAACAAATGCTGACTTACCATTTACTCCATGATCAGTACCGTTATAATCCTGTGAAATATTCGTTAATGTTTTGTTTTCAACACAAAAAATAAATAACGAAAGCACGAATACGTGAAATAAAATCATTTTGAAAATGAAATATGTTATAAAGAACGTTCTCAGAATGAAATCTGCCGGGGAACTTGCTCAAACTGTTATTTTATACTCTATGGCATACCAAGGTACAGAAAGGGTGAAATAGATAAGTTCACGCCGAGAATATTTTATACTCTATCCATACCAAGATACAGAAAGGATGAAATAGAGTAGTTCACGCCGAGAATAATAATATTGTGGAGAAATGGTATCGAAAGTTGTGAACCTTGGATAAACTATGAACTGATATTGTTTTAAAAATATATCATTGTGACACGAAAAATGTTTCTTTTCTTTTATGCCCTTTTTTGCCTCAATGGAAATTCCCTCGAAATCTTTAAAATTGATATATTATATTTTAACCACTTGAAATCCTTGATGATATAAATTTCAACATTCAAAAATCTGGCAAGATTCCTAGAGCAATTGACCAAGAAATTGGAGTATTCGTCATACTAAAGTGCTTTCACGAGATGTTTTGTAATTGTGAAGAGATACCGGGGGGTTCCACTAAAATTCAATTTAATCAAATTGTCCTTTTACAAAATGTGCAGTCTCTCGAAACCTTAAATAGTGCATCATCGTTTTAATTTTTTGATTGGAATCCATTAAATTTGCACTAAAGGTTTTCATTTGCCAAAGTTAACTGTTGACATCAAATACGTTCCTTATTCGCCTCAATGGAAATCCCCCGTAATTCTTGTAAATTTATTATTTGTACTTTTTCAAAACAAAACACTTAATATAAACTGCAACATCCTGTTTACTTAAGAGTGTTGCTATAATGTTATAATTAGGTTTATGGTGTTTAACGATACTTTCAACAATATTTCAATTATATCGTGGCGGTCAGTTGAAACCGGAGAACCCGAAGAAAACCACCGACCTCTCGCAAGTCACTGACAAACTTTATCACATAATGTTGTATCGAGTTCACCTCGCCATGAACGGTGCTCGAACTCACAATGTTAGTGGTGATAAGCACTGATTGCACAGGTAGTTATAAATCTAACTACCATCCGATCACGATCACGACGGCCCCTTGTTATAATTAGGAAAATGGCCATACTGAAATGAAAGTGCTGTCATAACATGTTTGACAATTGTCTGAGGGTTGAACAAATATTTTATTCTAGATTCTGCTTTTACAACTGTCGGATTACCATCAGTTCGAATCCCGTTCACGGCGAAGTGTACTCGATACAACACTATGTGATTAAGGTTGGCAGTGACTTCCGGCAGATCGGTAGTTTTCTCCAGTTTCCTCCACCAATAAAACTGACCGCCACGATATAACTGAAATATTGTTGAAAGTGGCGTTAAACACCATAAACCAAAATCAGATCATTCACTTGTTCCTCTTTATTGATATGTCGAGGCGTGGAAGATCTGAAGAAACCACACCACGGGTCACATGAATATAATTATGATGATATGCTAAATACGGTTATGACCTTTTTCGTCCAGTCAGATCACTCGTAGTATGCCCATGTGACCCATAATGGGGTTTCTTCAGATTTCCCATGCCGTGATATATTAATAACGGGGAACACATGGGAGATCTGATTTTAATCAGATTGGGACAGTTTATGGCAGCTCTAAAGAGAATGTACATATTATGTATATAATCCTATGTTAAACAGGACGTGACTCTCTGATTTTTTATTTACATAAAAACCAACCTTGTAATTAAATGAAAATCAAGAACACAACAGACTGTAAGAATCATTTTCTTTCGTAAAAAATCAGAGCTTAGAAGATATACAAAAGTAGTCCATTTTAAAGAAAAAAGTTCCTTTTGCTTTGTTGTCTAGTTAACAATCCTGAATAGAATGGAATAATTAGAATTGATAATTGAAGTTAAATATATAAAGTACAATGGGTATAAAGATTATTTTGAGCCCAAATTTTAGTTGTATTTAATACTTTTACTGATGATTTGATGCATGATCTATACAAACTGAATTTACGGGGGGATAACGGAGCTAGTTTAGAGTACGTATTGTCCATAGACTGGCATTTCACTGCAAGACGTTAAACATCCCATGATATTTTGACAAGACGTAGAGGAATCATGTACGTTTCAGAAAAAAATATGGTCTTGGAAAGGTTATGCTTAAGATAAAATAGCAAGGTAGGGTCGAAAAAACAAAAATTTAGTAGAATATGTAAACGACATTAATTAGTGGTTTCACACCTGTAAACAAATAAGTTTGTTTTTCAATCGTCACATAATCCTGATTCCGATCCAGTGAGTGATTGTTGTTTAATGGCAACTCAGCAGTTTTTCAGCTTGATCATGACTTTTCAATGAGATGATGATGAGGTCCGCTTTGTACTAGACCAACACGCTTAGTTAGATTTTTATAGTAAAACTGAAACAACAATCCGCGGATAGACAGGTTGCCCCACTAGGACATTATCCCGATTCCAAGCAAACCAGTATTTGCTCTTTCTCCTTAATTCTGCGTGCTTAGCGGAGAAGCAATATATTTCATAGTCTTTGCTTTTAACCCAATCAGGGCTCGAACCCACGATCTACCAAACCCGAGGCTATCACGCTTACTATTACACCAGTGACGCGGTTTATCAATTGTTTTTAACCCAATCAGGGCTCGAACCCTCGATCTACCAAACTCGAGGCGATCACGCTAACTATTACACCAGTGACGGGTTTATCAATTTAGAGAATAATGTTACTAACAATAACTAGTGTAGAACTTATGTCCTTATTCGACATTTTCAAACGAACTGAACTTATTTATAAATTATAAACGCCAACACTTGGAAAGTCAGATACTGCTGAATTGAACAGATTAGAACGGTGATCTAATTTTTACGATAATGTCAAAAATTGTTGATTCAATGGTTGCAAGAAATATATTTCTTCCGTAAATGGCCGTTTTCGGGTTGAGACGACCGAGTTAAGACGAGTTCACGTGCACTCGTCTTTACTCGTTGTGACATCCAATCAGAACGTTCTAAATTTAGTTCTTGTTAGAGGCGGGTTTTCCCAACAACGCATGTAAGTACCTATTTCTTCCGTAAGCCAACAACTTTCACAATCGCGAACTCCTAGAGACCCCCGCCATTGATCAGTAACTAATTTGCATAAATTATCAGATCAATATTCTTTTTCTCACTAATAAACAAAATATATGGCCGTTTTCACTTTCTCAAATCGACGTCCAATGACGTCACTGACGTATACTTCAATTGACGTCACACCTGTTAGGAATGTTTTTGAAGCAATGATGGCGGGGTCTCTAGGAGTTCGCGATAGTGAAAGTTGTTGGTTTACGGAAGAAATAGGTACTTACATGCGTTGTTGGGAAAGCCCGCGTGATCTTCCACTCGTGATAGAAATGTTTGTGTCTTTTCGCGAGTGGAAGATCACCCGGTCTTTCCCAAGAACGTATGTAAGAACATATTAGTCTTTGCTGAAAGAGGCCATTGTCACTATATAATCTCGTTCAACCAGATTTTCGCCAAGATAAATGGTACATCTGGGTTCACTCCAACTCTCAGGTCTCATTCAACCTGACTGTATATCACAGAGCATGTCATAGTCTGGATGAAGGAGCCTATTGTCTTTGTATTATCATTTTCTTGTGGAGTGGTGTGGTGAAATAATGTAATAATTTGTATGGTTTAATTGTTCGTTCAGTGTTTTCCCCTTCGACGTACCTCACATCCTGTACAGGTGGAGAGATGGGTAGTTTTCAAACACCACACCCGGAGTACTAGACAGAGCAGCACAGTCATGAAAGTAAAGTCTGAAGATACCAAAGGGATAATCAGAAGCCTTAAATCGTCGGACAAACAATGCAATGGCCAAAAGTACAAAGATTAAAAGACAAACAATGACCTATGAAATACAGTCGTAGACGTATTGTGAGCGTTTTCTATTTTTAGTTGTTATTCCTAAAAAAACACATATTATAGAGTCCATCTACTTAGTCGACCCACTATCTAGATTTCTTCCTTTTTAAATGTGGTGGCTTTTAGTGTGTATTTGTAACTATCTTATGTGATTTACGCCACAATGATGACGGTATTTGTAAGATTACTTCACCCTTATTTTATTTCTTGTTGATAACCCGACTCTGGTTAATAACATTTTATACACCAAATAATATTAAGGATGCCCAGATGTAGTTTGTGACGAGAGTATCAACAAGTATCACTCTCAACTGCAGGCTAGAGGCAATTTTACACTCATTTTAGAGACATGGTTGTTTCACACGGCTCAGAAATAGAATTTGACTCACATCCGGAGACTCTGCTTAAACATAGTGTGTGTTCTGGTGCATAATTCAATGTTTCTTTCTACCTATACATAAATACAGTCAAATCTGCCCATGTTGTCACCTCTGTTAAGCAGTCACCTGTAATAAAAGGTCACTTTTTTCTTGTCCTGTCATAGATAATTCCATATCAATTGAACCTCTTTTAAGAAGCCAACTGTCTTAAAAGGCCACTTTTTCTTTGCCCCAAATGTGACCCCTTAATACAGGTTTGACTGTAATTTATATTTTCAATTTTTAGGCAGGGAACCAGTCTATTAATGAAATCGTTTTTGTCAATTATGTTTATGATACATTGACGAGATATCAGAGAGGATGATGATTGAAGATTAAATCTTGACAGTGATGATATCAAATTATTTTTCCCAGACATTTGTGGAGGAAATGGATATATTCTTTTGCTTTCTAACGTGTGTGTAAAACTATCAAGTGTTAATTGTACCCTACAAGAAGCTGTATCCTACTGCTCACGTGATAATACCACTTTGTTCCACATTGGTACCAGTGATAAATATTACAGCATCATTTATTTAATAAAATCAATGGCAGGTACGTTTGTTATACATGACATTAATATACTTTTTATTTTCATCGTTCTTTCTTATATTTTACACTTCCCGTGGTCAGGTGTACTCAATACAACCTAATGAAAAAAAGTGTGTCAGTGACCTGCAGAATGTTACTGGTTTTCTCTTTGTACTTATATTTTTCACTTCCCATGGTCAGGTGTACTCAATAAGCCTTATGGCATAAAGTGTATCAGTGACCTGCTGAATGTTACTGGATTTTCCTGTATACTTATATTTTTCACTTCCCATGATCAGGTGTACTCAATAAACCTTATAAAACAAGGTGTGTCAGTGACCTCCGGAATGTTACTGGTTTTCTCTTTGAACTTATATTTTTCACTTCCCATGATCAGGTGTACTCAATACAACCTTATAAAAAAGTGTGTCAGTGACCTGAGGAATGTTACTGGATTTCTCTTTGTACTTATATTTTTCACTTCCCATGGTCAGGTGTACTCGATACAACCCGATGAAATAAAGTGTGTCAGTGACCTGTAAAATGTTACTGGTTTTCTCTTTGTACTTATATTTTTCACTTCCCATGGTAAGGTGTACTGCGCGCGATAGATGAAAACAATAATATAATTTGTCTAGGAGATTTGAATAAAACTTTTATGTCAGAACTACCCCAAAATGTTAAAGACATTATTCTCATTAACGGTTTGACTAATATTATCACCAAAACGACACACTTTGATACACGTACAGGTAATACCTCATTGCTTGATCCGATATTGATTACGGATAATATAAAAACTGTTGATAGTGATACCATACCCATTGATAGAGATATCAGTGATCATGATGGGACTTACATCACAATAGAAAGTGGCTTTTGTAATAACAAAACTTACACACGTTCTGTTTGGGATTATAAAAACGGAGATTATGAACTTATGAAAATAAAAATGGACGAAACAAATTGGGAATCACTAATTACAGATGAAAATGATACTCATATGGCATGTACAAAGTTTACTAAGACATTTTTAGAAATTGCTTCTAAGTGTATACCTACAAGGGATGTAATAGTAAGATGCAATGATAAAGTTTGGTTTAATTCAAATCTGAGACGTGAAATGCGGAAACGCGACAGATTTAGGAAAATATTTCTTAGTTTAAAAACGCCTTCTGCAGAAAGAAAGTTCAAACAACAGAGAAATAAGGTAAATAACTTGAAAAAACAAGCGAAAAAGAATTTGTATGCGAATATCAATGAAAGTCTAGACGATCTGAAAGTAACAAACAGTAAATTATATTGGAAAACTATAAATATTCTTATTAAAAACGAACGTCCAAACCATGACATTCCTCCACTACGAGACCCGAATAATGATTATAACTTGTCGTATGAAGCTATTGAAAAATCAGAAATTCTGAATAAATATTTTTGTTCTATCTCAAATTTAGAAAATGACGGTAAAGATTTACCGGAATATAATAATCGGTGTCAGAACTTTCTTTCTCAAATTGTTGTTTGCGAACAGGAAGTATGCGATATGATTTCCAACCTTAATGCAAATAAAGCAGTAGGTCCTGATATTATAAGTAACAGAATGCTACTAGCGGTAAAAGACCAAGTTTCTAAACCACTTCGTTTACTTTTTAATAAATCTTTACAGGAAAATATTTTTCCAGATCAGTGGAAGATTGCGCATGTAATTCCTTTTTTTTTAAATGGAGACAAATCACTGCCGTCTAACTATAGACCCGTCTCGTTATTATCATGTGTTAGTAAAATCCTAGAAAAAATAGTTTACAAAAATATTTTTGATCATCTACATGTCAACAAATTATTATACAAATATCAGTCTGGTTTTATAACTGGATATTCAACTTCTCATCAATTGATAGAACTCTATAATAAAACATTGTTAGCATTGAACAACAGACAAATTACTAGTATCACCTTTGCGGATATTAGTAAAGCTTTTGATACAGTATGGATAAAAGCGTTACTATATAAATTAAAAAAATACGGTATAAGGGGAGACCTTCTTTGTTGGTTGAAAAGTTACTTAACTGATCGATCACAGAGAGTCGTTTTGAAAGATTCACTATCATATATAGGTAACTTAAAAGTTGGTGTGCCTCAGTGATCAGTATTGGGTCCCTTGCTGTTTCTACTATTTATCAATGATATAGCAGATGACATGGTTGGTCTTGGTAGATTATTTGCAGATGATACCTCTATAGGTCATACTTCAAATGAAGAAAATAGTTTGAAAGTATTGATTAATATTGATTTAGATTATCTAAAACTTTGGTCTGAAAAATGGTTGGTTAAGTTTAATCCTAACAAAACAGATATTATGATTTTTAATGTTAGGAACATACAAAGTACTTTATCTTTTGATTTTGGAGATACAACATTAGTTCCACAAAGCTCACACAAACACCTTGGTGTTACGTTCAGTAGAGATTGTAAGTGGACTAAGCATATATATATACTAATAGAGAGATCTTCTAAACAGTTGAATGTTTTACGGAAATTAAAATTTAGATTAAAAAGGGAATATTTGGAGAAAATTTACTTTACTTTTATTAGACCAATTTTGGAATACGCATCTGAAGTCTGGGACAACTGTGGGCAGGTTAATTCAGATCGAATAGAAAAAATACAGATCGAGGCGGCGCGTATAGTGACGGGATTACCTATTTATGCCAGTATACAGAATATTTATAAGGAAACGGGTTGGGAAAAATTAAGTGTAAGAAGGGAAGTTAAAAAAATATCGCTTTTTTATAAAATAGTTAATAAACAGGCACCAGAATATCTTAGCGAATTAGTTCCACCAAATGTATCAGAAAGTAATAACTACAATCTAAGACATGGACACCTAATCGCTTAACACTTTATCAACATTCATACTTTCCATCCTGTATAAAACTATGGAACTCCTTAGACTTGACAATTAGACAATTACCTACTTTCACTTCATTCAAATTAAGGTTACACCAAAAATATTACATAAATAAAAAAACACCTGGATATTATTTTTATGGAGACAGAGCATTAGGAGTTTTACATACACGTTTACGCAATAAGTGCAGTACACTAAATTTTGACTTATTAAGGGCAAATCTGGTTAAAAATTCAAAATGTATATGTGGATATATAAATGAAAATGCCGAACATTATTTAATGAACTGTAATAGATTTAATATACAGAGAATACAACTGTTACAGGAAGTAAACATGTTACCATTGAACGGTATACCGATTAATACTGAATTATTATTATATGGAAATGAAAATATTAATATAGAAGATAATTGTCAAATATTCTTATCAGTACAGAAGTATATTAAAATAAGTGAACGATTTTCGTTTAGTCAACCATAATGAATATAAAATATATATGTGTATTTCCTGCACCAATCAAACTGACTGTCAAAATAACTGTAAAATTATGTTTTATTCTGCACGGTGTTGGTGACGTTTTGTTATATTATTAAGAAACATTCTTGAAATGTTAAATTAAATGATAAAATAGCCGAACAAAAACTTAAAATTTATGATTTGTTATTTATTGATGTTCATTTTATAGTCAGATTAAAAATAATTAGTTTTGTTTCCGTTTTCTACATAAGAGAATCGTTGTTCCGTGGGGTTATAGGCATGTTTTACTCTGTAGACGGTAACATCTTGAAACTTGATTCAACTAAAATATCCTCTCCCGGAAAATCGAAATGAGGAAAAAAGTTCATTTTTCCTCCTCTGGAAGGGGAAACGTCATAAGCTTTATGACGGCATAGATTAATTACGCAATCTATGACGCTAGAAATTGAGTGTACCTTTCTGAAGCTTTGTTGGCGATGTAGACCAGTTGAGCAAGTTTTCGATATTTCGCCGTACAACAGGTAAGAATTATTCACAAAACTCAAATTTCAGCTAAAATATTACTCGGGAAGCAACAGAAACCAGACAAACGAGATAAAATTGCATGCAGTATGCAGAAATCATTAAACATTTATTCATATTTTATATAAAAAAATGAAAATACAGTGTTGCATCTTACAAGCAGGTATAGCGTCACGTAATGTTTTTTCAAGCTGAGCAGGACTCTAGCTTACATTTTGTTACAACATAAGGTATCAAAATTGTCCAAAAAAAATACATCATGGTTTTGAATTACGATTCGCAAATAAAGAAAATAACTATATGTGAAAAAGTTTGGTACTTCGAAAAGAAATAGAATGTTTAAAATTTAGATATGTATTCACCGGCAACGTGTCACAGCAGAAATTCGCGACGTTTTTCAATTCAAAAATAAATCGCATTTATATGAAAATACACAAAAAAACATTTTTATGACCGGCAATCTAAAAATTGTAATATAGAACCAATTTCCATGATAGATAGAATAAAAAACCAGAAACTCGATGTTTGAACGTACATTTTTATGTAAATATCGCTACTTGTATAGTGTCTACCAAAATGTCCCATTTGGTACTTTAGAAGAAATTTTGACGAAAGAACTGAAAATCGCTTCAGAAACATTGTTGTTTAATCATATGATGTGTAAATTATGGACATATTGTTTTCATTACATGCAATTCCAATCTATAGGCATTCAATTGATGCAAAATTATACAGATTAAAGTTTATGATACTAGCGTAATGCGTTCACGATGGTGGTCTACCAAAATGCCACAGTAACGTCGGAATAATTGAAAGTTGGTTATTTCAACGTTCGGCGTAAATGTAAGCTCTTTTTGTGCATGCCGTATTTAAAATAAAGTGTCCGTCGTCTGTATGACGGTGAAAATATGTGCTATAAATAATAACATATCTTAGTCAAACGGGTGGATGGATGTCTGTAAATCATAACTTTCACTCACAGAAATAAATTAAATAACATGAACATATTTTTAAGTGTTATAAATCCATGCGATCAACGAAAGAAATTTTAAATCATATGAAACATTGGCAGAATTATGCGTGGAAACTATGTGTCCAATTGAGGTTGGAGAAATACATCTTAAAGATTGTCTTGAAAGGAATTGTTCGAAATGTGGTGTAAATCTTCTGAAAATTAGCGAGCCAGAATTAAGTGTGTCTGATGATGCCCCCGATTTAAAATGGAAGAAATTCGAATATATCGATATCAAAATAAAGAATGGAACAAAGAAACAAATAACCTTAGTTGACAAGACAACAAAACCTGGTGTAATGATCGAATATTTCAAGAAAATTCTACAGTTTTTTCCGGGGCATAACTTTAGAGCCAAATTGTTAAATGATCAGTTGAAAAATATCATAGAAAATCTACCTGAAGATGAATGTGTGACGGTCCATGAATTCTCCGAAAATTATCGGTGCATCGAACAAGTTGAAATCCAGTCAAATTATTTTCAAAGAACTGAGGTATCCATTCATGTTTCGCTAATCTATAGACACTCGGTATTGGAAATAGACGGCTCATCGAGTTCACCCGAAGACCCGAATATCGTTTGCGAACATTTTTATGTTATATCCCCTGATGAAAAACACGATCAATATTATGTTCACCATGTCCAGAAACTTATATCCGATTACTTAAAGTCTATAAATTACACAGTGACAACGATGCATGAATTTTGTGATGGATGTCAGAGTCAATACAAGAGCCGTAACTGCTTAGGAAATCTTGCGGAATCAGTTAATGAATTTGGATATTCCAAAATAATTTGAAATTATTTCGAAAGCAGTCACGGAAAATTTCCGTCCGATCAAAGGAATAAGATTGATTCATCGCGTAGAGACAGACGGTTGATTCAAACAGAGTATTGTTGAGAAATGTATCGTGTTACTGTGACAATTGTTTGAATATGGACCATTCTATTGAAAATTGTTTGAAATTAGCACAGGTCGGCAAATCAACTGAAGTCAAGCTTGTGTCTAACGGACAACTAGAAAATGAAGTAAATGAAGTAAATGACGATCAAAATGAAAATATTGCCGATTTGATAGCCGAGGGAAATATATTTGCTGTTCTTTATGATGACGAGAAACACGATTTCTATCTGTTAAAGGCCATTTCCGGTGTTCAAACATTGCAAAGAAAAGAAACGGATACATGGGATGCGTCGTTCCCTTCAAACGCGCCTGTCATAAGAGGGCTATACTTTACCAAAAAGGAAAACAGCATTTTACAGTATAAACTGATAAAACATCCACCCGCAATTGTTCCCAGTGCATCCGTTCTGTATATCTGCCAAGATTCCAGCATAAATAACAATTCTCTATAATTGATGGAAAGTGAAGATAGTAACATATTAGAATGTGTTAACCTTAGCGAAATAAGACAGTGATTCGGGTTTTCTTTGTGGTTGTAAATTTGCATGAGAATATTAGAAAAAATTAAAAACTTTGTTAATTTCTTGATGAAATTGTATCATATGCAACATTACCATCGTTTAATATTATCAAAGGGACCGACCATTTAACGTGAAAGGGGATGCATGTTTTTTTTTTCCTAAAAAAATGATGGTGAATTTTAGGGGGAAACGGCCAGGAAGAGAGGAACAAAATAATCGGATGCAGGATTTTCACCATTATCATAATGCAAGACAGCCAGGGAAAACATAAAACAAATAACAAACAAACTAAAACAAGAACAATAACAAACAAAAAGAAAAACAAACAAAAAAAATATAAAAAAAAAATTTAAAAAAAACACATTTGCGCGCTACGTTCGAAAAAAAAATGTACATTCCGGCATCATAGTTCCAAACTGTGACATATATGAATTCAAGTCTGTGAGGTAAGGATAAGAGAGTGGCCATTGATTAAACCTTTTTGGGTGCGTGTTTTAGAATGCAAATTTACATATTCAGTGATGGTCATAACCGTGACCGTCGTTTTCGTTTGAAAATATTAGATATGTAAGTTTGATAATTTTTCCAATTTGACCAAATTATCAAATACAGCCTCCTCGGAGTTAACTATGCGCATTCAAAACATCTGACAATAGACTAGCGTGCACGTTTTTACCGTAGATAGGACACGCTCATGAATGTCAATGACGAACAATGCGTCAAGATTAATTGTTCACACCTGAAGCTTTATCAGCGGTAAAACCGTGCAACTCAATATTGTCAGATGTTTCGAAAGTGCATGGTTAATTCGGGGCGACTGTCTACATGTATCTCTGGAACGATGGACTGAACGTAGTGATGTTACAAATCTGCCGTAAACGTTGCATTTTGACGTTACGTTCAGTGGCACCAACATCTACATAGGTTTCGTCAATCGGTTCATTATGACTATCTGGTCTGTCTTTCCCCAATTTAGCCGGACAGTAATGATATAGCTAAACAAAATGGCAACTGACAGCAATAACCAAATCCTCAAAGATATTGGTAAAATACAAGTTAGAGGGAATGCTTCAAAAAACATCATAAACATTTTTTTTTAAATAATCACCACTAAAACATAAAATGAAAACGGAAAGATTGGAATAAAGGAAATACCACAAAATAATGGAGAAATACCGGGATCTTAGAAGACACACATTATTAGAAATTAAACAAAATACTAGAGAAGCATCAGATATTTCAATGTAAGAATACGAACAGTTTGAAGATATCACACATTTCAATATCCCAGAAAACACTAGAGGAACACAAGATATTTCTAAATTCCATTAAATACTAGAGGGATACAAGACGTTTCCAAATTCCATAAAATACTAGAGGAACACTAAAGTTTCAAAATTCCTCAAAACCAATGAACACAAACAAGAAAATTGAAAATCCCCAAAATACTAGAGCAAGCCAGGGCGGTTAAAACCCCACAAGACAACCGAGGAGGACAAGACGTTTCAAAATCACACAAAACACCCAAGAAACATGAGTCACACAAAACACGCCTCAAAGTACAATTATAAAGAGTTACAAAACACGTTTCAAAATTGTACGCATTAAACAATTCAAAAATCAATCGCAAATCGAAGGACAGACAGCACAATTCGCAATGGAAAAGAGACAAAAATGCAAAGCAAAGCAAACAGTGAACTACAAACATTACAGAGAAAACTGAAGATTAAGCAACATAAACCGCACAACAAAATCGACGATGAACTCATATGCTCCTGAAGGTTAGGCAGTTCCTGCTGCACTAAAGAATGTCTGAAACATTTGAGATACACAAATTTCGTTTTACAGTTGACCAATACATCTTGATGATCATAAGAGGTTTTTTTAAAACAATTGTATTGATCAAGGATCATACAAGAATCAAATTATCTTACAAATACCTAAGTCATTATGCATTAAATGATATAATATCAATCAGTATTGATTTTTGTTTTCAGCAGAGAAAGTGTTTTATTATGTTCAAAATGGAGACTGTCTGTTGTGGGATGGTAACTTTCGTGAGGGAAGCCCATATTGTAACACCCCTGGTTACAAATCAGGTTATATATGTGAAAAGATAATAGTATAGAATACTATATTCATAGTTCAAGTGTTGACCGTTGTTATATTTTTAAATTTGTAACAATTTTATCACTTAGAAAATATTCATATCATATACTGATGTATATATTATATACTAGTAATATATTTAAGAAATAAATCATGGAAGCCAAAATGTGTTTTGAGTTTTAACATGGGTTGGCGAATATTAGTATTTTATCCCGAGCCAGAGGCTTCCATGAATTATTTCGATTTTGATATGTCTAAGAGTACAAATACGGTAGCATACTTTGATTGGAAGACGGTTATTTATGTTTACGCTTGCGGAATATGTCGCACACAATTCATGCTGCCAAATTCGAGCAGACGATAATTCATCAATATGTACATTTACGACGGGAAAGTCAGTCACATACACCGGCGCATGTGTTAATGAGATTATACCTACTCGATAAATAACACGGTTTTTTTAAAAGGACGTCATGTTAGAATATCTGATATGTCTCTTGTGATGTTGAGAGTTCGAATCTCGACCAGGGCGAGGTGTACAACATTATGTGATAAAGTTTGACAGGTCGGTGGTTTTCTCCGGTTTTCTCCACCAATAATGCTCACCACCAAATATTGTTGAAAGTGGCATTAAACGCCATCAAACAAATAAACGAACGCTTGTGAAATGACAATTCACTCTCGTGGTGTCACATGACATATTTTTCAATGTCCTTCATAATTACAAAATATTATCGCTTTTCAAATGACAATAGTATGAGTTCATTTTGTTTAACATTTCTCCGAGTCGCACACAATATATCTTTGCTTGTTTGTTTGATGGTGTTTAACGCCACTTTCAATAAAATATTCAGCTATATCGTGGCGGTTACTCAATTATATGGGGACTACCCAACTGAAATTATGGTGGGGGCACAATTATAACGAACTGACCAGTAAATTCCCGGATATTGGTACAGAGTAGATGTCTGTAGCAGTGTAAGCTTGACATCCGGACAATTGTGTTTGACTTGTAATCAGAAATAAACCACTTTAACAACTCTTTCACCAATACATAAGAACTATACCATATGTGTCTCGGTTGTGTGGTGTACTCCGATATTTTGTATACTTCCTTCGAATTGGGCGTCTGATGGTTGTTGCATATGATGAATTAAATACACACGAATAGCCATAATAAAAGTCCACATGGTTGGAGAATGCCACTCGAATTGCACGTACAAAAAAATCCAGGCAATCCCCAATGATGTTTAGCGAATGCGAAAGATCACGTGTTCGATCCGGACGAATTAGAGACAATGAATTTGTATAATTCGAATTGGGCGTCTGATGGTTGTGGTATGTGATAAATGAAATACACACGAATCGCCATAGGAAAAGTCCACATGGGTGCCTCATGTTTGGAGAATGCCACTCGGATTCCACGTACAAAAAAGTCCAAGCAATCCCCAATGATGTTTAGTGAATGCGAAAGATCACGTGTTCGATCCCGACTCAGTTCAAGTGGAAGACAATGCATTTGTATTCGCTGTTTCTGTGTGATGCACACCACAACACTAAGGAACGAGAGAAACAACTGGTAGGGTGCATGAAGTGCCTGAGTATAGCGCCGTTTCTAGTTTTTAAGACAAAATGCCAATCAATAATTGTTCCCGGCATGATATAAGTGAAAACGGCCAGGAGGCGCTAACCGTTCACCTACTCTTGTTCACTGACGTCATGACCAGCCTTAGTATTCCATTTCACCCCACTCGGACACGTTATCCTGATTCCGAATCAAACAGTCTCTGCTCTTTCTCCTTAATGCTGCGTTCTTAAGGGACAAGCAACAAATACCAATTTTATAGTTTTTGGTTTTACCCGATCGGGTCTCGAACTCACGATCTACCACACCCGTGGCGAGAACGCTAACAATTGCACCACCGATGCGGTTTTCTAGTAATCTTTGAAATACCTATACCAAGCCAGGAAATATATCTCAGAGAAAACCAAATGGGCACGCAAGAATTGACATTCCAGAGACACTGGCAACATTGGGCATATTGAAGCCACAGGACGAAGACAAACATAACAAACAAAAAATACAACACAACACAACACCGAAAATTAAAAAGATTATCAACACAGACCCTATCAAAAAACCGGAGGTGAACCCAGGTATTCAAGGAGGGTAAATAAGGGGTCATGTTTTGTGTGTTAGGGGTATCGATTTTGCCATTTTCTACGATTTGTACGATTAGATTTTGGAACTTTTCCGACAGTCTTGTATTTTTTGATTTATTCACATACTAGAAATTCTATTTCAGCATTGTTCAGTAGTACACACTCTTTTTTCCCCTTTGAGGCGCTATTGTTGAAGTTATAATATATAGTTTAAGTGAGAACAGTAATGCTGTTAAGCAGATTTGGAACCTTACTTCTGGTGTTGTTTTGTTTTTGTTTTTATTATTTGTTTTTTTGTGTGTGTGTTTTTGTTTTTTGCTCTTTTTTTATTTCTGCTTAGTGAAGTATTGAATTTGTGATCAGCAAAAAATATTTATAAAAGAGGTAATAGTACTAGTAATGAACACGGGGTGTTTCTGTAGCTCTGAATACTGGACGGATGATGCACTCGAGGATAACTAGTCCTCCTATCTAATTCTGTGTACACGAGGTGTTTCTGTAGCTCTGAATACTGGACGGATGATGTACTGGAGGATAAATAGTCCTCCTATCTAATTCTGTGTACACGAGGTGTTACTGTAACTCTGAATACTGGACGGATGATNATAGTCCTCCTATCTAATTCTGTGTACACGTGGTGTTTCTGTAGCTCTGAATACTGGACGGATGATGCACTCGAGGATAAATAGTCCTCCTATCTAATTCTGTGTACACGTGGTGTTACTGTAACTCTGAATACTGGACGGATGATGTACTGGAGGATAAATAGTCCTCCTATCTAATTCTGTGTACACGTGGTGTTTCTGTAGCTCTGAATACTGGACGGATGATGCACTCGAGGATAACTAGTCCTCCTATCTAATTATGTGTACACGTGGTGTTTCTGTAGCTCTGAATACTGGACGGATGATGCACTCGAGGATAAATAATCCTCCTATCTAATTCTGTGTACACGAGGTGTTACTGCAACTCTGAATACTGGACGGATGATGTACTAGAGGATAAATAGTCCTCCTATCTAATTATGTGTACACGAGGTGCTACTGTAACTCTGAATACTGGACGGATGATGCACTCGCGGATAAATAGTCCTCCCTCAGAGGTAGATAACCATACCCCATTTTAGATATCATGTTGAGGGCCTTGTGGGTTCTTATTCCCAAAGACATTAATTTATTTGATATTAAATTTTTTTGATATTGTGTGTACATGATGAAGGTTATTACAGAAACGTGCCGTGTGCACTAAATCATTATATTATATAATACAAAGAAAATACATGTACTATTGTTTTATTAACTTTTGTAGAATTATACATATTTATATAATACAAAGAATATACAAAAATGTACTATTGTTTTATTAACATGAGTATTTTATTGTATACTAATATTATTGTTTATTAACATGAGTATTTTATTGTATACTAATATTATTGTTTATTAACATGAGTATGTTATTGTTTCTAATACTAGTGTTTATTAACATGAGTATTTTATTGTATACTAATACTATTGTTTATTAACATGAGTATGTTATTGTATACTAATACTATTGTTTATTAACATAAGTATGTTATTGAATACTAATACTATTGTTTATTAACATGATTATGTTATTGTATATTCTAATACTATTGTTTATTAACATGGCTGTGTTATTGTATACTAATACTATTATTTATTAACATAAGTATTTTATTGTATACTAATACAATTGTATATTAACATGAGTATTTTATTGTATACTAATACTATTTCTTATTAACATGAGTATTTTATTGTATACTAATGCTCATTGTTTATTAAGATGAGTATTTTATTGTATACTGATACTATTTTTAATATACATGAGTATTTTATTATATACTAATACAATTGTTTTTTAACATGAGTATTTTATTGCATACTATTACTATTGTTTATTAACATGAGTATTTTATTGTGTACAAATACTATTGTTTATTTACAACGAGTACTTTATTACATACTAATACTATTGTTTATTAACATGAGTATTTTATTGTATACTAATATTAATGTTTATTAACACGATTATTTTATTGTATACTAATACTATTGTTTATTAACATGAGTATTGTATTGTGTACAAATACTATTGTTTATTTACAACGAGTACTTTATTACATACTAATACTATTGTTTATTAACATGAGTATTTTATTGTATAATAATACTATACATTTATTGCTTGTTGGTGAGGGAAATATGAAAATTTATTCACACAAGAGTATAATATTCTCCAAGGGCATCGCCCGAGGGGAATATGATACTCGTCGGTGAATACATTTTCATATGTCCTGTACCCGCATGCTATAGATGTTTTATTATACCGAATGAAACCAAGAAAACACATAAATATGTAAAATACTGCTGGCAAACATATTCTAAGTCCATTGGAACGTTGTCTCAGATATTTTAAAACCATATTGTAACGGTTGCCTGCAAATGATGCGTTCCGAATGCCTCTGACGTTTTCCTGTCATAGAACGATAACTCTGGCGGGAAAACCCGCGAGGCTTCCGAAGTGGTGGAATATGATATTTATTTCACGGAATATGATTTTTGTCTTATATGATCACGTGTTCTGATTTTTACCCATTGTCCAATCAAATTAATCTATTGATGGTAATTAATATATGAGGTATAATACTATTGTTTATTAACATGAGTATTTTATTGTGTACTAATACTATTGTTTATTAACACGAGTATTTCATTGTATACTAATACTATTGTTTATTAACATGAGTATTTTATTGTGTGCTAATACTATTGTTTATTAACATGAGTATT
>MJUT01049158.1:465767-475769 GCA_002080005.1 Gigantidas platifrons | reverse complement strand
GAATAAACTGCATTTTTTTTTAACTATGAAACATTTAAAACTACGGGGAAAATGATACGGGGAAAACAACTAAACGTTGTTATGAACGGGGAAAATCCAATTTGTTTGTTCAACAGCCAAACGGTTCTGTAATCTCTCTGAAAGTACTTGGTATTTCTTTGGACATGTATTTCAAATCTGGTATAATTTATTTAGATCCTCACAATACATACAACACGACCGCAAGTAAAATCAGACAATAGGTGAAAATTGAAAGAGCTTGAAATATCTAAATATAAACGAAAAATCGGACATCGTTTTATTTTGGTTAATGTTTTTCTAAACATTGAAAAGGTTAAAAAAAAACTTTTTTGCAGATGGAAATGTACTCTTAAGAGAGTACTACACAACATATACACTCTATAGATATATGAAATGAAAATGGCGGGAAAGGGGTAGATAACCTGGGTAACCATGATAAATATAGAACACGGACGTCGTAGAGAACACCCCCACTACTATAGTAATGTAAAATAGAAATACTTGGAGTACTACACATATATTATATGAAAATGGGGGGAAAGGGGTAGATAACCACGGATAGACGCGGACGTCGTAGAGAACACCCCAACTACTATAGTAATGTAAAGTAGAAATACTTGGAGTACTACACATATATTATATGAAAATGGCGGGAAAGATGTATAGATAACCACGGCTAGACTCGGACGTCGTAGAGAACACACCCTATTACGCGGGAAATTCTCACTTCCGGTTGCGCACACCCTTTGGGTGACCTTCGGTATCCATGGTACTACTACTAGAGTAAGAAAAAACGCGGGAAACAGCCATGGTATTTGTACTAGAGTAAGAAGAAACGCGGGAAACGGTTGCGCAACTTCCGGTTGCGCATGCGCACACCCTTAGGGTGACCTTTGGTCACTTCCGGTAGCCTTGGTACTTCCGGTCATGCGCAATGGTACATTTTATACTACTACTACAATAAGAAGAAAAAAACGCGGGAAACAGTTGCGCAACTTTAGGTTGCGCATGCGCACACAATCACTTCCGAAGAGGGCCTCTTTCGGTCAGGGCCACTTCCGGTCACGTGACTTGCGTCACTTCCGGGGCCCTACTACGGCGGATATTGCGCAACTTCCGGTTGCGCATGCGCAGAACATAATTCCGGGTGACTGACGTCACTTCCGGTTCCGGGCCGCTTCCGGTCACGTGACTGACGTCACTTCCGGTCACGTGATTTCCGGTCACATGACTTCCGGTAGATCCCCCACATGAATCCCCCACAAATACGCGTTGAGCTGTACCCATATACTACTAATGAGTGATTGTTGTTTAATGTCAAATGAACAATTTTCCAACTATTTCATGGCGAGAACAAGTTGTTTTGAATGAAACGATGATGAGATCCACTTTGTTCTAGACCTACACACTGAGTAGGATTTGTATAGTGCTAAACATGTCATACCCAACTCGGACACATTAATTTGATTCGAAGCCAACCAATTTTGTTCTTACTCCTTAATGGGTTGTGCTTTGCGGAGAAGCAACAAATACCAATTGCATAGTCTTTGATTTGACCCGACCGGGTTCCAACCCACGATCTACCGCACTAGAGGCTAGCATGCTAGCCATAACACCACCGATGCGGTTGATTTTATACAATAGTAAATGACAAAACTTACTTGGAGAACACATGTTTGATGTCCAATAGTCCTCTCCTGCACATTGACAAGTTCCGTGGATACAGTATAAATTTCTGTAACAACCTGAGTTATCTGTGCATGGAGTACTGATGATATCCACTGCAACATATGAGAAATATATGTGATCGAATTATTTATAGATGATACATTGCTAACTAATGGAATCATTTAAGATTTTTTTTTTGGGGGGGGAGGGGTATTTGTTTTTTTATTTTATGTGTTTTTTTGGGGGGGAATCCTGAAAATTTTCAGTTTTCATATAGTTTCTCCAAATCAGAAACCATTAAATTCATTTCCAAAAATATTACAGTCATATCGTGGCGGTTAGTTTTATAGGTGGAGAAAACCACAGACCTGTCGCAAGTCACTTACAAACTTTACCACATGATGTGGTATCGAGTTCACCTCGCCTGAGCGGGATTCGAACTCACAACTTTAGTTGTGACAGGCACTGATTGCATAGGTTGTCAGAAATCCAACTACCATGCGATCACGACCACGACGGCCCCAACGAATTGTGGAGATCTTATTACTGTACGATGAATTGACGTTGAAACTTTATAAATAAATATAAGAAATATAATACAAAATACCGGTACTTGTTTTTCTTGACAAGTGTGAAAGTAATGATCATGCTCCTATATTCTCCACTCATCGAACCTGGGTCAATTGTAACTGAGCGAGAATCTTCATGATCATGAATTTTTTGAAAACAATTTAATTTGTTCCGACAAGCTCTTTTCACAGCCAATCAAATAACACTTCTCTTCAAAAGAAGAAGAATTTCATGCCAATTAAAATGATAAGAGTAAAGGGAGGGATCACAATTATTCCTGGATTATTGAGGATGAATAACATATCGACTAGTCATATCATATCTCTCATAAACTGTACCATGTTTAATCCATCTAATATTCTCTTTTGTTCAAACTTGACCTCAAATGAGATCTTTTTCATTGTCTATAGTACACATTTTAACAGCCGATGTGTATACAGAAAATATGCTGCAAGCCGTAGTTATGAATGAAGTTTATTTATAGCTACACTGACCTCAAGTGAGATCTTTTCATTGGCTATAAATCTTTTAAAAGTCGTAGTTATGAATGAAGCTTATTTATAGCTACACAAAAAAAACAATAAACTTATGTCGGTCAACGCATTGGATTTACCACACAAAACAATACAATTTTATGCAATCAAGTTCGAACAAAAATATTATCAGCCTTAAAATTGGAGACATTGACATTCAACAGGTAGTGAATCAATTGTACGGTTCCAGCTTCGTTGTCACCGTACAATTGATTCACTACCTTTTAAATGTCTATGTCTCCCATTTTAAGGCTGATAATATATAATATCCGAATATTCGGGCATTTGATAATTCTAAATTGATTGGTACCCATGTCACATATTACATGTTGAGCCTTGCGAACCTAGCTAGTTGCAAATTACAGTTCACCTCCTGCTGACAGAAAATATCAAAATGGGCAATCAAGGAGTAATTATCAAATTATTATTTAACTTAAAATATAAACGTTGATGGATTAATGTGATTTTTCTGCAGAATAAACACAATATTAATGCAGTCTTAAAATATAAGCTTCGTCTTTATCTCAGTTTTTAAGTCTCGTTTACATAAACTTTATATTTTAAGACACTACTAATATTTTCTATTTACGACACCTTAATGTGTTGTATGATAACTTACTTAAGCTGCAATGGTCATTGTGCCAGAAGTAACCAGGTGGACACTGACATGTACTATTCAAACATAAAAGTTTTCCAAGCATTCAACTGAGCTGTCACATGCTTCGTTCACTGTCGTCTCTATTTATAGAAAGATAGAATTAATTACGGTGTGCAATGGAACTTTCAAAAATATTTTATTTTTACAAATGCGGTCAGTTCTATTGGTCGAGGAAATTGGAGTACCCAGAGGAAATCACCGACCTGCAACACGTCATTGATAATCTTGTTGAATCGGATACACCTCGACAAGGGTTGGACTCAAACTCGTGCAATTATCAGTGATATGCATTGAATACGTTGGTGGGTGTAAACCAAAATAATATCACGCGGTATCGGGGGTTCACTTGCAATTGCAGAAACAATGTATAACATTACTTATTGAGTTAGGTAGACTACCACATATTACAAATTCTTCAGTTTTAATAAAATTAAATATACTATTATTGCAAAATATAAAATTTACTTTAGAAACTTGTAGAAAAGTGGACGATTGTAGGGCAAACACAAAAAAAAACATCTTTAATTTCCTGTTAAATAATCTATAAAATATTTAAGTTGTAGATATGTTATATGAGAAGAAATACATTTTGATTTTCGACTCGAGTTTGAAGCATGAGAGGAGAGTTGTCGTTTTCGAGTTTGAGATATGAGAAGAGAAATGTCGTTCTTGTGTTTGGGGTATGAGAGGAGAGTTATCGTTTTTTCAATTCTGAGATATGAGAAGAGAGTTGTCGTTGTTCGTTTTTGAAGTATTTCATACGAGTTGTGGTTCTTCAAATTTGAGGTGTGCCAGATCAGTTGTCGTTCTTCGAGTTTGAGGAAAGCCAGCTGGTTAAATTTCGTTGCCAATTTTGTCCCGACTATAGCTGAAAACTGATTACTTGACATTAAACAATGGATTAATATAGTAATTAACACAACGGGTGTCACATATGGAGCAGGAACAGCTTACCCTACCAGAGCACTCGAGTTCACCCACAGTCTTAGTGGTGTTCATGTTTAGTTTTCTGTGTAGTGCTTAGAATATCATTGTTTGTCCTTTTGGCCTTTGTAATCAACTTCTTTTATTTTCATCAAAGTTTACTGAATACAGCTCTTTGGAATGGATCCCCTGGTTTTTGGGTGATGGACGAATTAAACACGACAACTCGACTTATTCAAACACCACAGCTCATCCACAGAACAGGACGGAGCCAGGTGCAGCGTGAACGGAGCATGGCGTGTTATTTCTACGTGACAACTAACTTTCTCATGGATAGTTTTATATTTTTAATATTTGATTTAAGAGTGGCTGTTGGTCGGTCTCTAGTAATAACTGCCCAACCCTATCAAGCATCTCCCCCTTAATTTTTCCTTACAGCAATTATGCATCCATTTATATGCCACGTTTTTACATACAGGAATTATTGTTTGTCATGAATATAGCTTAGAAATAATCATTTAACATTATTGCATATTAGAATAAAAATCATACATTTAATTGGCTGAACACTCTCCACGTGACCTTGACTATTCTGCGATATAGACTGGAATACTGATATAGACCAGTCCAAAAACCGTGTATAGACCGGTACTACTGGTCTATACACGGATATTTGTTTGCATGCGTTTTAATAAATGACAATGTTACTTAAAATCTCACTGTATTTCTCATTATAAGTTGAATATCATTCAAACAATTGCTGTAGTCAATTCAAATTAGATAATAACGAAGGTGATAACGCCTAGGGAAACCTTCAATGATCCTGATTAAAAATGTCTATGCATTTATATTGTAAATGTCAGATTCCAATGCAATAAACACAATAGTTACTGATATGGAGTGCAATATCAGGATAGACAAACTGTCCTTGGGTCGTTACACGGATCACGACCCTTGAGCAGTCTGTCTATCCTGATATTGCCCTCCATGTCAGTAACTATTATATAATTAGATGTTGGTTTTATTGTGTTAACACCACTTTCAACAATATTTCAGTTATATCAGTTTTATTGGTGGAGGAAATCGGAGTACTGTGACGACAAACAGTGAAATAAACTTTGTTTTATTTCATTTAAATATCTCAGTATATTATGATTATCTGGATAATAACATTCCTGATTTCTATAACCCTGTGTTCCTGGAGAAATGAGTAGATGCATGTAGTAATTATCTTAAAAGGTTTACATAACTTACTGATAATACAGTTTGTTCCATCCCAATAGAGTTGTTCACTGCATTGACAATTTCCTTTGATACAGACGAGCTTACCGTAACATTCATGGGATGTTCTACATGCTGAAGTTACTGTTTTCCCTAAAAAAATAGTTATACTCATTGATAGAATTTACTGTACATATGTTAATTATACATGTACTTGCAGCATCCACTCACAGTCACTTATTTCTATCAATGGAAATATAATAAAAACATAAGATATCAAATTTAGTGCTCATGAACAATAAAACCAAGGGACCTAAACAGGATAGCACAGGTAGTGTTTAATCCAACTACCATATGATTATGACCACGACATACAAATGATAAAAAGAAATACACAGATTCGCATTCACTCAAAAATCTAACTGACTGTTTTTACATTTAGTCATACTCTAGCTGTAACTTATATTTAGACCATTTGCCAGGAAAATTTATAAATATATGCTCCTCTCAAAAGATATTGTATATGAAATGTGAATGATAAATTCTAGTAATTCTGGTTATTTGTACATGAAATATTACCTTCACATTTCCTCCCTTGTCCTTTTAATTCCATCAAACGTCTTACTTATGATGTGTCAGTAATCGTCGAAAGGAGAACAGCGAGTCACAGTGATACTGGCTCACACAACAGGCTCCACCTGATACAAAGTCTTGTACCAACACACTATGTATGTAATGGGTGATACTGGTTCACACAACAGGCTCGACCTGATACAAAGTCTTGTATCAACACACTATGTATGTAATGGGTGATACTGGTTCACACAACAGGCTCGACCTGATACAAAGTCTTGTATCAACACACTATGTATGTAATGGATATATATCCCACTGTTTCTTCTATTTCCCGCCTGGCATTAATTAACAATGAACAAACCACCTTACATGAGAAATACTGGGCGTTTCTTGGGGAATAAAGACAAATTACCGACCGATACGGGTATGAAAAATACTGAGTGCCTTTTGAGAATATAGAAAAATTACCAAACATATGAGAAATACTGAGTGCCTTTTGAGAATAAAGACAAAATACCCAGCATATGAGATATACTCATGATCGCCTTTTGAGAATAAAGGAAGATTACCCACCGATATGAGAAATACTGAGTGCCTTTTGAGATTAAAGAAAAATTACCCAACAATATATGAGAAACACTGAGCGTCTTTTGAGATTAAAGGAAAATTACCTAACATTATATGAGAAACACTGAGCGCCTTTTGAGAATAAAGGAAAATTACCCACCGATATGAGAAATACTGAGCGCCTTTTGAGAATAAAGAAAAAATATCCACCGATATTAGAACTACTGCGCGCCTTTTGAGAATAAAGAAAAATTATCCACCGATATGAAAAATACTGAGCACATTATGAGAATAAAGAAAAAATACCCAACGATATGAAAAATACTGAGCACATTATGAGAATAAAGAAAAATTACCCAACGATATGAAAAATACTGAACACATTATGAGAATAAAGAAAAATTATCCATCGATATGAGAAATATTGATCTTTGACATTGAGCGTACATGATGAACGTTATTCCAGACCCACGTGGTGTGTACTAAGCTAGACGTCTACGGTCTTTTTACTTTGTCATTGTCTCGTAGTTCAAATATATTGTGCTTACTTACTTATGAAGCAGTCGCTTCCGTCCCAGATTTGTTGTTCACAGCATTGACATTCCCCGGAAAGACACACAAGCTTTCCAATACATTCCTGAGATTCAAAGCACGTGGAATTCCTCGTTTTTCCTAATAATAAATTCGTTTATCTTAATTATTAATAACAATAAAAAAATCAATAAAATAAATAAACCGCATTGGTGGCGTAATGGTTAGCGTGCTCGCCTCGAGTGTGGTACATCGTGGGTTCGAGCCCCGGTCGGGTCAAACCAAAGATAATAAAATTGGTATGTGTTGTTTCTCCGCTAAGCACGTAGCATTAAGGAAAAAGGGAAAAGACTGGTTGGCTCGGCATCAGAATAATGTGTCCGAGTGGAGCGACATGTCTACCCGCGGACTGTTGTTTCAGTGAGCTAGCACTGTAAAAATCCAAACTCGGCGTGTTGGTCTAGTACAAAGCGGACCTCATCATCATCTCATTGAAAATTAACTTGTTCTCGCCATGATATTGCTGAAAAATTACTGAATTGGCGTTAAACAACAATCACTCACTCAAAGACATAAATTAGGATTATGCGTGTGTTCAGGGCCTCCAAGAGAAATTTTGAGAGGCGGAACAAGACTGCTTTGGGGCCCCGGGGACAGACAGACAGTCCAGTGGGAACGCCTTTAAAAGAAGAAATTAATTCTTTGCAAAACAAATTGATTTGATAGTTGATCTCGTTTATCTAAATTTTTTTCAGTAAAGAGAACATTCACTGTTCAATTAAATACAGTAAAGTACGATTCGGACAATTACCTGTTAAATAGTCTCTACTAATTGAACAACCAACTCAAAATTTTGTCTTTTTAGCTTAAGATTGAAAACTTAATTAAAAAAGGAAGATAATGTAACATTTAACGAAAAGAGTATAATTTTAGGTTACGATAAGGGTACAGACTAGAGGCTCCCAGGAGCCTGTAATCGCTCACCTGGTTTTCAATTTGACATCGAAAGTTGATAGAAAATGGGGGTGTTACACATAATTTTGAAAGTGGGCCACCCAAAGATCATTTTAACTAAAATTTCTGAGCAAAGGATTTTGATGTGATTTTTATCTCATAATATTCCTAAACGGAGTAAACTGGCTGAAAAAATCTCACAGAAAAACCCAGAATATATGTTAAACTACTCATTGGCATGTAGCTGCAGTTAAAATTTGAGTTCATTTTGATTTGTAATAAAGCAGAAATTGACAACTAAAGAAATTTCTATTTTTGGTAACAGCAGCCATTTTGAATGGAGGGCGGCGCTGTCGGACACACTATTGAAAAGGGACCACCCAAGGACCATCCCAGCCAAATTTGCTTTAATTTGGTTCAGCGGTTTCAAAGGAGAAGATTTAAATGTGATCTTTTATCAAAATATGCCTAATTTGCATAATCGGTATAAATCGGCTGAAAGAAAAATTTGACAGAAAAACCCGGAATATATGTTAAACTACTCCTTGCCATGTAGCTGCAGCTAAATTTTGAGCTCATTTTGACTTATACTAAAGCAGCAATGGACAATTGAAGAAATTTCTATTTTTAGTAACAGGAGCTATTATCTTGAACGGAGGGAGGTCAGAACAAAAAGTAGCAACACTTGATAAGGACATTGCAAGGAACATTTCTGCCAATTATGGTTCCAATCCATCCAGTTGTTCTTGAGAAGAAGTTTGTTTTACATATTTCCCATAGGGTCGCTATGTTAAATTATGTCCCCCGCTGGTGGCAATCTTGGATTTTCAATCGGTCCAAAAAGTAACAACACTTGGTTAGCAGCTTGCAATGATCATTCATGACAATTTTCAATTCCATCCTCCATGTAGTATCGGAGAAGAAGATCTTTGAAATTTTAGCCAATCAGAGGCTATAATGGCCCCTGGCAGCCATATTGGACAACCGATCGGAACAAAAAGTAACAACAATTGATCAGAACATTGTCAGGAACATCTTTGCCAAGTATGGTTCCAATCCATCCAGTTGTTCTTGAGAAGAAGTTTGTGTTACATATTTCCCATAGGGTCGCTATGTTAAATTATGTCCCCGCTGGCGGCCATCTTGGATTTTCAATCGGTCCAAAAAGTAACAACACTTGGTTAGCAGCTTGCAATGATCATTCATGACAATTTTCAATTCCATCCTCCATGTAGTATCGGAGAAGAAGACCATTAAAAATTTCAGCCAATCAGAGGCTTTTATGGCCCCTGGCAGCCATGTTGGATAACCAATCGTAACGAAAGTAACAACACTTGGTTAGACCATGCAAATGAACATTCCTGCCACGTTTGGTCCCATTTGCTTCAGTGGTTCTCTAGAAGAAGATTTAACTGTTTACGGACGGACGACGGACGTCAAGTGATGGCAATAGCTCACCTGACCCGAAGGGGTGCTTTTGGGGAAAATTTACATATAAATGTCGCAAAAAGGACAATTTGGGAACAAAGAAATAAAATGAAATACCAGAATATATTATGTCAAACAGCGAGATTATTAAAATATTGAAAGCTGAACTGAAAGAAAATCTCATTCTCAGACAAATATACTATCATAATACTACACCTAATATTGATAATGAAATAAATTCTATTATTCTAAAATTGAATTGAATAACTTACTTATTATATTAATTATATTAGAAAAAATCCTTTCAACAAATTTAGGCCATGGGCTGAGATAGCCTATCGTGCACGCCCC
>MJUT01049158.1:437748-460517 GCA_002080005.1 Gigantidas platifrons | reverse complement strand
TTACCATTTACTCCATGATCAGTACCGTTATAACAAATGTTGACTTACCATTTACTCCATGATCAGTACCGCTATAACAAATGTTGACTTACCATTTACTCCATGATCAGTACCATTATAACAAATGTTGAGTTACCATTTACTCCATGATCAGTACCGTTATAACAAATGTTGACTTACCATTTACTCCATGATCAGTACCGTTATAACAAATGTTGACTTACCATTTACTCCATGATCAGTACCGTTATAACAAATGTTGACTTACCATTTACTCCATGATCAGTACCATTATAACAAATGTTGACTTACCATTTACTCCATGATCAGTACCGTTATAACAAATGTTGACTTACAACTTACTCCATGATCAGTACCATTATAACAAATGCTGACTTACCATTTATTCCATGATCAGTACCGTTATAATCCTGTGAAATATTCGTTAATGTTTTGTTTTCAACACAAAAAACAAATAACGAAAGCACGAATACGTGAAATAAAATCATTATGAAAATGAAATGTGTTATAAAGAAGGTTCTCAGAATGAAATCTGCCGGGGAACTTGCTCAAACTGTTATTTTATACTCTATGGTATACCAAGGTACATAAAGGGTGAAAAAGAGTAGTTCACGCTAAGAATAACAATATTGTAGAGAAATGGTATCGAAAGATTATCGAAAGCTGTGAACCTCGGACAAACTATGAACTGATATTGTGTTAAAAATATATCATTGTGACATGAAAAATGTTTTTTTTCTTTTTTACCTTTTTTTCCCTCAATGGAAATTCCCTCGAAATATTATATTTTAGCCACTTGAAATCCTTGATAATATAAATTTCAACATACAAAAATCTGGCAAGATTACTAGAGCAATTGACCAAGAAATTGGAGTATTCGTCATACTAAAGTGCTTTCACGAGATGTTTTGTAATTGTGAAGAGATAGGGGAGGGTTGCACTAAAATTTAATTTAACCAAATTGTCCTTTTACAAAATATGCAGTCTCTCGAAACCTTAAATAGTGCATCGTCTTTTTAATTTTTTGATTGGAATCCATTAAATTTGCACTAAAGGTTTTCATTTGCCAAAGTTAACTTTTGACATCAAATACGTTCCTTATTCGCCTCAATGGAAATCCCCCGTAATTCTTGTAAATTTTTAATTTGTACTTTTTCAAAACAAAAGACTTACTATAAACTGCAACATCCTGTTTCCTTAAGAGTGCTGATATAATGTATGGTTTATCGTGATTAACGCTACTTTCAACAATATTTCAGTTATATAGTTTCATACAACTAGTTGTATAGGGCTAAACCTCTCCTCTTAGTGCTTTTCACACGTATGTAAAATGTCAACCCTTACATGTATACTTTTTTAACACATGTCTACTTTTAATATCTACAAGATGCTAGAAATTAAAATATCAACATATAACAGGGCGAACAGCTTTATTATGAAATTTAATCATGTCATATTTTGGTCCAAACAAACCTGTGACGAACGGATGTAGGCATGGCCATAACCAGACTCTTTTTTAAATGAGGGAAAAAAATTACTCGGCGGTCGGAGCCAGGCGAAAAAATTTAGGCGAGGGGTCTGTGGCCGCCTAAGGCCACCAGAAGCTCCGACTTGAAAGACGCAAAATCCTCGATTCTAGCCATTTTCTGACGTCTTTTTCCTAGTTGTAATCTAATTTTCGTATTTTCCACGTTACCAGGGAAGAGGGAGTATTTCGAAATCCATGTCCACAAGAAATGCACTAAAAACTAACACCAGAACAATTAAAAGCAATTGCCTTAATGTCTCTGGTAACACTTAAAGAAGAATTCTATCCGATCCTGGGCCCAGCTTTATTGTTGAGTGAAAACAACCATAAAAAAAGTAAAATCAGTGCCATTTTCTATTCACTTTCTGCGCCATTTGGCCTTATGACCCTATTTGATGGTGCTAAAAGAGGCTAATAAACCCAGAAATCATATCAGAGAAATAAACTATTGACTATCACTTTCTACAAGGCAAATCTGCGTCAAAAGCGACAGACAATGATTCAACGAGTTAAATTTCTCAGCTTTTTAGGGATTAAATAGTATCGGTAGACTTCAAACGGTAACCGTAGATCTACATTAAACGAATTCATTCAGTGGATATCGTTTCTATCGGAATATTTATAAAAAAAAAATTAAATCGTCAATTTCGGGATGAGGCATTTGCCTCAATGTAGTTACGGCCATGGTAGGTAAAACTGTCCCCACCGCTTGACAGTGAACCCCATTTCTGCCTCTGGTGCTTGATATTTACAATAAATATACATAAAAAAAATCCTTAATGACTTAATTTGACTGAGAATATCTAAATAAACGCACAAATTTGAGTATACACATATTTAAGCATGCTCATTTTTTATTTTTTTTTATTTTGGCAGTCGACATCTAAATGTCATGACTTATGATAAGTTGATGGTTTGGTTTGGTTTGATGGTGTTTAACGCCACTTTCAACAATATTCCAATCATATCATGGCGGTCCGTTTATTGGTGGGGGAAACTTGAGTACCCGGAGAAAATCACCGACCTGTCGCAAGTCACAAACTTTATCACATAATGTTGTATCGAGTACACCTCGCCATGAACGAGATTCGAACTCGCAACGTTAGTGGTGATATACACTGATTGCACAGGTAGTTATAAATCCAACTATCATAGATCACGACCAAGACGGCCCCTTGTTATTATTAGGGAAATGGCCATACTGAAATGAAAGTGCTCTCACAGCACATTTTACAATTGTCTGAGGGTTGTACTAATATTTTGTTCTAGATTCTGCTTTTACAACTGTCGGATTAACATCAATTCGAATCCCGTTCATGGCGAGGTGTACTCGATACAACACTATGTGATTAAGCTTGTCAGTTTCTTGCGGCAGATCGGTTGTTTTCTCCGGGTATTCCAGTTTCCTCCACCAATAAAACTGACCGCCACGATATAACTGAAATATTGTTGAAAGTGGCGTTAAACACCATAAAACAAACCAAACTAAAATAAGATCTCTCATTTGTTCATCTTTATTGATATGTCGAGGCGTGGAAGATCTGAAGAAACCACACCAGGGGTCACATGAATATAATTATGATATGCTAAATACGGTTATGACCTTTTTCGTCCAGTCAGATCACTCGTAGTATGCCAAGTAACTCTTTCATACTCTAGCAATCGCCATTATATTTTGTTCTAGATTCTGATTGTACAACTGTCGGATTACCATCAGTTCGAATCCCGTTCATGCCGAGGTGTACTCGATACAACACTATGTGATTAAGTTTGTCAGCGACTTCCGGCAGATCGGTTGTTTTCTCCACCAATAAAATTGACTGCCACGATATAAGCGAAATATTGTTGAAAGTGGCGTTAAACACCACAAACCAAAATCAGATCATGCACTTGTTCATCTTTATTGATATGTCAAGGCGTGGAAGATCTGAAGAAACCACACCACGGGTCACATGAATATAATTATGATATGCTAAATACGGTTATGACCTTTTTCGTCCAGTCAGATCACTCGTAGCATGCGAAGTATTTCAGCAACTCTTTCATACTCTAGCAATCGTCATTTTCATTGGACGGTAATATAGGGTCACTCTCATGTGACCCATAATGTGGTTTCTTCAGATCTCCCATACCGTGACATATTAACAACGGGGAACACGTGGGAATTCTGATTTTAATCAGATTGAGTCAGTTTATGACAGCTCTAAAAAATGTACATACATTGTATCATTTATAGAATCCTATGTTAAACAGTGACGTGAATCTTTGATTTTTTATTTACATAAAAACCAACCTGGTAATTAAATGAAAAACAAGAACACACCAGACAGTAAAGAATCATTTTCATTTGTAAAAAGTCAGTAATCTCCGAGACTTTTTAGCATTTTCACTACGATTTTAATCTGTTAAGCTTTTGTGTTCGCTTGTGTCGTCTGCAGTATGTTAACCACATCGGCGGTGTACTGGTTGACGTGCTCGCGATGATCGAGGTATATCTAGATCATAGGTTCGATCTACGGTGTACTGGTTGACGTGCTCGCGATGATTGAGGTAGATCTAGATCATAGGTTCGATCTACGGTCGGGTAAATCGAAAGACTGTGATATTAGTATTTGCTGTTTCTTCTTCACCACGCACGCAACGTTAAGGAGTAAGAGCAATGACGGACTGGCTGGGAATAACGATAATTTGTCCGAGTTACGTGTTAAATCAGCTTACTTTAACATCCTTTTTAAGTAGTTAATGGTGAATAGTCCCCATTTGGTGAAATTACACTGATAGCTGAAACATTGCTGAAAGTGGCGTTAAACACCAAAATTCATTCATTCACTGATTACGCGTATTTCCAGTACCACACATTCGATTACGTAGTTCGTAATGTCTGTTGTGGCAATATCAAGCTACCGGACGTCTTCCACTGATTCATGGAGAAGACAATATTACTAAGTTGAAAAACTTGTGTCTGATCCTTTTGTCATTATTTAGACAATAAAATATGTTTAAATTAATTAAATTAAACTGATTCATGTGGGGTCATGTAGGCGATGGCTAGTCTAAGTGTCTAAAGTTTTTTTTTCTTATTTGTTTCTTGGTACTGGAGAAGGTTCCCAGTTATCAAAACCTCAGTGCTTTTCAGAGCGTCCCCAGGAGGCGAATATGATGTACCCTCTAAGTGGGGGAATGCGTCATGTTATAATACACAAGCTGACTGTGGACTATAGTGGGTAATGTGCCTAGAGGGGCCCACGCTCCCTGCAAGTTAAATACTTCTTTTGTATATTCCAGAGCTACAGATACTGCAATACTAGTGGTTGCCAGTATCCTTCAGAGCTACAGATATTAGAAGATACTGGTAAATAATACTGGAATACTATAGTGTTCCCAGTATCTTCCCGAGCTAAGATACTGGAAGATACTGGTAAAGAATACTGGAATACTAGTGTTTCCCAGTATCCTCCAGAGCTACAGATACTGGTAAATAATACTGGAATACTAGTGTTTCCCTGTATCCTCCAGAGATACAGATACTGGTAAATAATACTGGAATACTAGTGTTTCCCAGTATCCTCCAGAGCTACAGATACTGGGCGATACTGGTAAATAATACTGGAATACTAGTGTTTCCCAGTATCCTCCACAGCTACAGATACTGGTAAATAATACTGGAATACTATAGTGTTTCCCAGTATCTTCCCGAGCTACTGATATTGGAAGACACTGGTAAATAATACTGGAATACTAGTGTTTCCTAGTATCTTCCAGAGCTACAGATACTGGAAGACACTGGTATAGAATACTGGAATACTCGTGTTTCTCAGTATCTTCCAGAGCTACAGATACTGGTAAATAATACTGGAATACTAGTGGTTGCCAGTATCCTTCAGTGCTACTGATATTGGAAGACACTGGTAAATAATACTGGAATACTAGTGTTTCCCAGTATCCTCAAGAACTACAGATACTGGAAGATACTGGTAAATAATACTGGAATACTAGTGTTTCCCTGTATTCTCCAGAGCTACAGATACTGGTAAATAATACTGGAGTACTAGTGTTTCCCAGTATCCTCCAGAGCTAGATACTGGATGATACTGGTAAATAATACTGGAATACTAGTGTTTCCCAGTATCTTCTAGAGCTACAGATACTGGTAAATAATACTGGAATACTAGTGTTTCCCAGTATCCTCCACAGCTACAGATACTGGTAAATAGCACTGGAATACTAGTGTTTCCCAGTATCCTCCAGAGCTACCGATACTGGTAAATAATACTGGAATACTAGTGTTTCCCAGTATTTTCTAGAGCTACAGATACTGGACGATACTGGTAAAGAATACTGGAATACTAGTGTTTCCCTGTATCTTCCAGAGCTACAGATACTGGAAGACACTAGTAAAGAATTCTGGAATACTAGTGTTTCCCAGTATCCTCCACAGCTACAGATACTGGTAAATAATATTGGAATACTATAGTGTTTCCCAGTATCTTCCCGAGCTACAGATAATGGAAGACACTGGTACAGAAAACTGGAATACTCGTGTTTCTCAGTATCTTCCAGAGCTACAGATACTGGTAAATAATACTGGAATACTAGTGGTTTCCAGTATCTTCCAGAGCTACAGATACTGGAAGACACTAGTAAAGAATTCTGGAATACTAGTGTTTCCCAGTATCATCCAGAACTACAGATACTGGACGATACTGGTAAAGAATTCTGGAATACTTGTGTTTCCCAGTATCCTCCAGAGCTACAGATACTGGACGATACTGGGTAAAGAATACTGAAATACTAGTGTTTCCCTGTATCTTCCAGAGCTACAGATACTGGTAAATAATACTGGAATACTATAGTGTTTCCCAGTATCTTCCCGAGCTACAGATATTGGAAGACACTGGTACAGAATACTGGAATACTCGTGTTTCTCAATATCTTCCAGAGCAACAGATACTGGTAAATAATACTGGAATACTAGTGGTTGCCAGTATCCTTCAGAGCTACTGATATTGGAAGATACTGGTAAATAATACTGGAATACTAGTGTTTCCCAGTGTCTTCTAGAGCTACAGATACTGGTAAATAATACTGGAATACTAGTGTTTCCCTGTATCTTCTAGAGCTACAGATACTGGAAGACACTAGTAAAGAATACTGGAATACTTGTGTTTCACAGTATCTTCCAGAGCTACAGATACTGGTAAAGAATACTGGAATGATGTACTGGTATTGTATACTATATTGTATTGTATAACTATAGTATCATTATTACAATTATATACTGGTCGGCGGTTCTCTCCGGGCACTCCAGCTTCTTCCACCACTAAATCTGGTCGCTATGATATAGTTGAAAGTGGCATTAATCACCAAAAATCAATCAAAATCATTATTACGATAATATTCTTCACTTTATACCAACAAATTTTAAATACAAAGCTGAGTTATCAGATGTTTTTCAACGCTGAAAATGACCACTACATGAAGACAGATAAACAAAATAGTTTATTTATAATAAGCTGTCTACGAACATATAATTTACATGTCAAGTCAGGAATTTATAGGTGAGAGTAAATGTCCATTTATATTTTTTGTTGTCTGTTGGAACTGATGAAACTCGACATCTCTACTTGGTACGAAGTATAGCGGAACATACGTCACACTTCCTGTAGACCATACCTACAACAATATATAAAACTGATACAACTCACCACCGCCTAATCAGTACAAAGTTTATTGGAACATGCATCACTCATATCAGGGATAAAACTTAATACATGGGCCAATGTGGCCGTGATCATATGGTAGTTGGATTTACAACTACCTATGCAATCAGTGCCTATCACCACTGATGTTGTGAATTCAAATCTCGATAAGGGCGAGCTATACTGTACAACATTATATGATAATGTTTGTCAGTGATATACGACAGGTCAGTGGCTTTCTCCGGGTCCTCCGGTTTCCTCCACCAATAAAACTGACCGACACGATATAACTGAAATATTGCTGAAAGTGGCATTAAACACCATCAATCAAACAAACATAAAACTTAACAGGGGACAAGTACCCCAAGAGCATTAACATTGGGACTGGGCCCTTGAAAATTTCCAAACAATAGCCCAGGTGGCTACTGAAATATTGAATAGTTCATGTACAAAGTCTGCTGCTGGACCCCAAGAATTTTAGCAAAGCTACTAAAATTGCCATTTTATGGAGCCCTGCAAGTTTTGTCCCTGCATATGCATATTTAATATGGATATCGCAAACTTACAAATACTGTCATCAGTATGCCTATCATAACAAAAGAATAAAAATAAACAATCACAGGGATCTCATTAATAAAATAACAAGAAATTAGTCAAACCTGTATTAAAAGGTCACCTGAATTAAAAGGTCACTTTTTTTTTGTCCTGTCATAGAACATTTCATATGAATTGAACCTCTTTTAAGAGGTCACCTGTCTTATGAGGCCACTTTTTCTTGGTCCCAAAGGTGACCTCTTAATACAGGTTTGACTATATGGATATGAAAAACCTGTCATCTTTTTTTTTTTTATAATTTGTTTTCTAAGTGAAAAAAAAATAACAGAACTTTTCTGCAGGATCCTATTGTACACCTCACGTCTGTGTGAACTCCTAAAACATACTTTTATGAGCCAGAGAACACAAACAAAACATTTAAGTAGCAACTTTATGCCAAGGACTACCATATTTTAAGGAGTGAAAGAGTGATTGTTGTTTAACGATAATTAAGCAAATTTTTCAGCTATAAAAGTTGCATTTTGATGGAATGATGATGCTGTTCACATTGTACTAGAACAAGATGCTTAGTTTGATTTTTAAAGTGTTAATTCCTTGTCCAACAGTCCCCAGGTATACATGTTGCTCCTCTCTGACACATTTTCCTAATTCTGAGTCAACCAGTCTTTGCTCTAATCCCTTTACATTGTCCTACTCACATAGAGGCAGCAAATACCAATTTCATAGTCTTTGGCTTGATCCGAATGGAGTTCGAACGCACGATCTAATGCAATGTAGGCCAGCATACTAACCTTTACACCATCGATGGGGTCAGACAAACATGGTTTGAAATATATTTTGGAAATAACCTTTTTTACAAAGTCAGATATACTATTTCAAAGGGCCCACAAACAGGTATCACTGTAAGTTTTCTGTAAATTTGGTAAGTTGTTTTAAAAGAGAACATTTTTTTAATGATTTTTGCATAAAATATACCGAATTTGCAAAAACTGGCAAAAAACTTCCACATAAAAACACAGAATATATATGAAACAAACTTTTTTCATCTTTTCATGTACCTGGTAGCTACAATAGACTATTTACACATTACTGACTTATTCTAAAATTATACATTTTACAGGAATTATTTCCCTTTAAGGTGGACAAAGGGGTCTCCTTTCATGCAAAGTTCAATGAAAATAAAAAAAATTTCCCCATCAACTGTTAAAATTTTTAATGTTGTAACAACTTGTAGCAGTGCTTCAGCTAGGCACCAGTCTCAGGACATCTGCCCACCTATTTCTCAAATTGTCCTGAAGAACTTTATAACTAGAGGCTCCCTGGAGCCGGTAATCGCTCATCTGGCTCTAATTGACCATGTGGTTTTAGAGAATAGTATTATTTACCAACGTATGGGTGGATGATGGACAGATGACAGACGCTAAGCGATGGCAACAGCTGATGGGAGCTAGTTTACACAGGTGTTTTTCCATGGAATCCTATGTACGCTTTGGACCAATGGGTCTTGGACCGCATTGACCCCAGGACTTCATTGATACAATTTTGAATCCTCATGATCTATCAGTATTCTACACCAAATATCATTGCACCGACATTATTGGTTCTGAAGATTTTTAAATATTTAATCAATTTTACCCTATTGGACCCATTGTTGGCCTTTCCACTAGCAAGCTGAAACTGTTGGATATAATTTTGAATGGATGACCAAAGTTTATGCCTAATTTGCATAATCGGTCAAAATCGACAAAGTTCAAAGTTCATAAAAAATCCCGTAATATATGTTAAAAAGCTCATCATTATGCTAATACAGTTCAAATTTGGGCTCATTCTGGCTTAAAATAGAGCAATTTTGGCCATTTGAAGAACTTTCTATTTCTAGTAACGGCAGCCATCTTGGATATAGGACGGCACTGACAGACATTATTTTGAAAGGGGACCACCTAAGGATCATTCAGACAAAGTTTGGTTGAAATTGGCCAAGTGGTTTCTGAGAAGAAGATTTTTAAATGATTTTTTGCTTATTTAAGCCTAATTTACATAATCGGTCAAAATCAGTTCAAAGTTCATAAAAAAATCCTGTAATATATGTGAAAAAGCTCATCATTATGTTTATACAGTTCAAATTTGGGCACATTCTGGCTTAAAATAGAGCAGTTTTGGCCATTTGAAGAAATTTCAATTTTTAGTAACGGCGGTCATCTTGGATGGAGGGCGTGGCTATCAGACACAATTTTGAAAGGGGGCCATCCAAGGACCCTTCCAGTAAAGTTTGGTCTAAATTGGCTCAGTGGTTTCTGAGGAGAAGATTAAAATGTGAAAAGCTAACAACAGATGACAGACGGACGACGGACAAAACCCGATGGCAAAAGCTCACATGGCCTTTGGCCAGGTGAGCTAAAAATTAGTTTAATTATTAAAGAATGTCCTGAAGAAATTTTTATAAAACTGGCAATTGTCCTGACGATTTCAAAGTCTATCTGAAACAGTGTTGTAAATTTTCGATTTACTATAAAATTATCCTCTGAGTTTTTAGTGTTTAAATATCTACAAATTATGATAAAATTATACTTAAAGTCATTGTCATTTCCATTGGTCTTGCTAGACTGGTACCATTTTGCTTGTCAAAAGGGAAATAACTCGTATAAAAGGGTAAACAAAATTTGTTGAAATCAGGAATGTGCATAAAGACCATTCAAGTGAAAGATTTTAACATTTGATGAGAATCGCCACGATATAGTTGAAATATTGTTGAAAGTGGCATTAAACACCATAACCCCTAAACCCCATTCTATGAGATTTCTAATTTCAGATATGACGGCCATTGAATTTTGGATTTTTGGATTCAGCCAGTACTATTCTAGTTAACTTTGGTTTAGTTTTATCAATTTGTTTTTTTTATTTTCATTTGATTTTTTGTAAATTTGAAAAGTAAAAAAATTGTCAAAATTTAATTACAAGTTTCATCCAAAAAAAATCAGGAATATATGTTAAACAAAGTAGCTAAAGATAAAATTTTAGCTCATTTCAAAATGTAGCAGATTTTGCTATTAAAGAAATGTCTATTTTTAGTATTGGTGGCCATCTCTAATAGAGGAGTGGAGATTGGGGGAACTGTCAATTACATATGTGAAATGGAACATCTAAAGGATCGTCCAAGCCATGGCTTAATTTGGCCACATGGCATCAAAGGATAAGATTACAATGTGACAAGAAGAAGGACGACAGTAGACATTACCCACATGACAATGAATGTATATACAGTCAATCCTGTCTAAAACGACCTCCCTTCAGACTGAAGAATTTGCTCACCTTAGGTAGGTGTTTGGTTTACACAGGTTAAAGTTACATAGACATTTAGTAGATTGGACTGTAAAATCTGTCATGTTTTAGGCAGGTTTTTGGTTTACTCAGGGTTCGGTTTACAGGGCATGAAGATTACCATTTCCCGTTTCCCGGGGAAAGTAAAAAAACACACAGGAAAGTAACATGCTGATCGATATTTCCTGCCGGGAAAGTGTTATAAGTCTGTTGTTGCTCGTTGTTGTACTTTGCGGTTATCAGATATATCAGTTTCTGAAACTGGTTTACGATTTATTTAAGCCTGAATTCTGTATGTAAAGGTATAAAATTGTATGTACACAAGGTACCAGATATCGATGTTGCGGTTTGCTGTTGAACTTTCAGATATTTTGAAATAAAAACTAAATTATAAATTAGATAATATGAGTAGGCACGGCCTATAGAGAGGACAGAAGTCAGTGAATATAATAGATCTTAATAAAGGAAAAAGGAATAGTTCGTTTCAAGTGAAACAGTCGGCCGAATTTCTATGTACGAAAATGAAAAGATGTTTGTACCCTCTGTGTAAAATTCCCCAACTTTACAACTAGAAGCATCAAAAAAAGATCTATCAAAAATAATAATCACAAACCAGCAAAAATGTAGTTTTAGTTAGATTCAAATCTCAAATTGATTATAAACACACAAAAAACAAAGTAAGAAAAATCAATTTATTTTCAAACAACAAAACCCTTTCAGTTATGCTCAGAATGCAGGATTTTGCATTAAATATTTCAAAATTTTCATGTGGGGGCATGTCCCAAAACCTCCTAGATAAATTACGCCGGCTTCGTGGGCCTCAATGGGAAAGTAGAAATTTGGAAGGCAAAGTAAATTTTTTATTTCACTTTCCCTTGGGTAAGTGACTTAAAAAATAATTCTTCATGCCCTGGGTTTAGGCAGGTTTTTGGTTTACTCAGGGTTCGGGTTTAGGCAGGTTTTTGGTTTACTCAGGGTTCGGTTTAGACAGATTTTCGGTTTACTCAGGGTTCGCTTTAGACAGGTATCACTGTATCAGTCAAAGAAATTAGGAAACTGAAATCATAGGACAGTCGGACCAGTGAATGCCTAAGATTTACTGGTCTGAACAGAATTTCACTGGTAACGACAAAAAAATCTGAAAACTGCAGCGCCATATTGAATAATTATCAAATCGAAAACCCCAGAGAAGTTCGAGAAATTACTTCCAAATGATTAGTGGTTCCCTGACGATTATATGCGTGACACCCACACCATACCAGTAGAGACAGATCATGTTTTTTACGCATGACATTGTTTATCAGCTACACACAAAATACATTTTACGAGACAAAGGTTTTAAAGACAAAACACGTATCATTTTTGAAATATATCTATAATGCTTTATTGATTTCCTACCAGACATTCGGACCAGTGTCATTGAGAAATTTACCGGTCCAACACGAGATTTATCGGTCGCGGTCCGTCGGACTGGTGCCAATTTCGACCACTGCTGTATATGAGTTATGGTCACGTGAACCAAAACACTGATGACCCATGAAACGTAATAATTGTGAAGTATTTTACTTACCACTGTTAGGTGCCGTCGTGGTCGTGATTGTATGGTAGTTGGATTTACAACTACCTGTGCAATCAGTGCCTATCACCACTAACGTTGTGAGTTCGATTCCCGCTTAGGCGAGGTGTACTCAATACAACATTATGTGATAAAGTTTGCCAGGGGCTTACGGCAGGTCGGTGGTTTTCTCCGTGTAATCTTGTTTCCTCCACCAATAAAACTGACTGCCTTGATATAACTAAAATAGCGTTGAAAGTGGCATTAAACACCATAAACACTTACCACTGTTAAAACAGCCCCGTTGTCATACTTAGGTTGGAATGATATGTGATGTGGAATTGCTGTCACTTCTCCTTGTAAAAACCCACTGTAAATAAAAACTATATGTAGTATTTGGTACAGATATCTGTATTGGGTTTTATGATAAGAAAGTGATGTTCAATAATTCCACCAATATCAACAAAATGAACAATCACCTCTCACCTTAACTTAATGAACACAATAACTAGAGGCTCTCAGGAGCCTGTAAATTGCTCACCTGGTTTTCAATTTGACTTCTAAATTTCATAGAAAAATTTCAGTTGATTCTCTTTTTTTTTTGCCATTTGAAATTTCTGCTGATAATAATAGCAGCCATCTTGGATCACAGAATATTTCGATATACAGTCGAACCTTGATGTGTCGAACTCGGTTGACTCGAAATCTCGGATGTGTCGAGGTAATTTTCCAGTCCCGGCAAATTTCCTGTTAGTCCTATGCATTTTTACCTCTGATGACTCAAACTCGGATGATTCGAAATCTCGGATAACTCAAGTATATTTAGAGGTCCCTAGAAAAGGAAAACAATGTAATTTTACTTCGATGTGTCGAAGTACGAAGTGATTTTTTTCCAGAGAATTTCGAACTTACAATATTTGTCTTAATGTGTCAAAATAAAAAAAACGGAAGTTAAAACCATAAATGAAAATAATGTTTTGACACTTTTTAACTTTCCATTCATACATCCTTTTTTAATACACAAATAATATTTGTTTGTACAACGGTTAGCGTCACCTATTCACCTTTAAAACATGTCAGATTATTGATCACTTTGTGTACACGCGTGCCAAGCGGACTGTGTCGGTAATCTATTTTATCAGGGATTATTTTTGAAACGAATTTGATGACCCAAGCCAAGGAAATTGTAATCCGTAGGAAAATAAATTCCTTTAAAGTGATAATCAAAGATTGAATAAATTATCGGTTCCTTTTTAAGTCTTGTTGAAATTGATTAAAATTAATTACCGGCCCTTTTAAGTTTCATTAAAAATATAAGTTTACACGCCAGACGCATTTGTTCAATAAGAGTTAAAAAATAAAATGATTGTTAATTTTTGTGATGAATTCTAATCAAATGTTGTATAAAAAACATCGTGTAGTCTACGGTCATCATTCTTACAGTTCGCGATGTTACCTGAACAATCTAGTTTTTGTGTCGTTTCGTTAGTTACATTCTATAATTTATTTTGACACTTTGTAAATATTTGTGTATTGATTTTTTATTTGTTGTGTATTGCTTGATGAATGTAGTGCTTTAATAGATCTAGTGCTGAGATCGTTTTTATCAAACATTTCTTTGTTTCTGATGTGGATTATTCATGTACAATGTATACAATATTGTAATACCAGTAATAAAATATAAATTGTCTGATTTTATAATTTTATTTAGTTCATCAACTATCAACAGTAATGTCTTTGTCAAGGAAATACCACAAATCACATACATACACAAAACAAACAACCGTCCTGTCAAACAATGTGTTACAAAAATTAATGTCATGACGTCACACTCGACCTCGGATGACTCGAAGCTCGGATAACTCGAACAATTTCTGGCAGTCCCTTCAACTTCGACTTATCGAGGTTCGACTGTAGATTGGTTAAAAGAAAAATTTCATAGAGAAAAACCTGAAATATATGTTAACTATTTATTGCCAGGTAGCTGCTGCTAAAATATGAGCTTATTTTTATTTATAATAAAATGGAGGTCAGGGCTGTCTGACACAATTTTGAAAGGGGACCACCCAAGCACCATCCCCAACAGTTTTGATTTAATACGGTTCAGTGGTTTCAGAGGAAAAGATTTAAACGTGAAAGCTTACGACATATGATGGACGGACAGAAGTGCTTTAAAATAAGACCATGACATAGGACATCGGAAATTCAGGTCTTGGCATTGGACAGTCACAAAAATGTATGTTCATTTCCTGCACATGGCAAGATGTACTCAATACGTTAGTTTCATACAACTAATTTTATAGGCCTAAATCTCTCCTCTTAGTGATTTTCACATGTGGGTAAAATGTCAACCCTTGCATATAACCGGGCAAACAGCGTTATTATGAAATAATCATGTGATATTTTGGTCCAAACAAATCTGCAATTTCTATACGGAAACCAAATGCTCCCACCGCTTGACAGTGAACCCCATTTCTGCCTGTGGGGCTTGATTTTTACAATAAATATATAAAAACAATCCCTGATATTGACTTAATTTGACTGAGAATATCTAAATAAACACACAAATTTGAGCATACACATAACTATCTAAGCATAGTCATTATTTTTTAATTTTGACAGCTGACATCTAAATGTCATGACTTATGATAAGTTGATGGTTTAGTTTGGTTTGATTTTATGGTGTTTAACACCACTTTCAACAATATTTTAGTTATATCATGGCGGTCAGTTTTATTTGTGGAGGAAACCAGTATACCTGGATAAAACCACCGACCTGTCGCAAGTCACTGACAAACTTTATTACATAATGTTGTACACCTCGCCCTGATTGTGTTGAAAGTGACGTTAACCACCATAAAACCAAACCAAATAAATCAATCTTACCATGGTGTTACTTGTACCATTATATCAATTTTGGTCCTAAATAACACAATCTGTCTCTGAACATGTCCAGCAGTATCTGAAAAAGTAAAAGATTGATTGATTGCTTGATTTTTTTGTTTTAACGCCACTTTCAGCAGTATTTCAGCTATATCATGGCGACCAGTTTTAGTGGTGGAGGAGTCGGAGTACCCTGAGAGAACCACCGACCATGGGCAAGTAACTGGTAAACTTTATCACTTGCAGCTGTGAGTCGAGTGCACACTTTTTTGTAATTTACAAAGCCGGGTGCGAACCCAATCCAAAAAGTAAAAGAAAATATTGACAATTTAAACAGGGAGTGTCAAATATACATTATATCCCATTAAACATCATTTCCGTACCAGAGTTCACAAAATTTGTCAGTCCTGTCAGACATGACCAGCAAAATTTGGGCAGATTTTGCTAAGGACTGACACAAGATTGGTATTTTGCATCAGAAATTTAATGAGGACTGACATTTTTTTCCACTAGGACCACCAAACACATATGCAATTTCGTGAACCCTGCCGTACCGTAAAAAGCCTTGTATTGGCCACAGAAATTTACCCTTAAAGGGATTTTCGGGGATGGGGTGCGGATTATATACGATTGGTTCTGAGAAACTTTTTCCAAGATGTCGGATGTGACGGTATAGATATTTCAGAAGATATTGACTTGGAAATTCTATTGTTCCGACTTCTACATTTGTTTTCTACTAAATGTAGAAGATTGTGGCCATAGAACACTGATGTCCTCACTTCCAGCTAAAGAAAACAAGGGTCATAACCCCATAATCAGAAAAGTGTCTTAAAACTCAAAATCAAACTGTTATGGTTCCTTTAACCTTGTGTATTAATTTGAAATTATTGGCTAATAGGTTATTGAGCAGAAACCAAAGCAGGACAGATGGACATAGGTAAAACTTAATACCCTGATGTCTACCAGATGGGGGATAAAAATATATTTTTGACAATTTTTAGGCATAAAAAGTGAAGAACCCCCCATCCCCAAATGTTGGACCTAAGCAAAGAAGGACTCATGTACAGACATACGTTAGGACGGACGTGGGTCAAACTTAATGACCCAGATTCCTAGTGGCATGGGTATAAAAATTGTCAAAATAAATCTTATAACTACCATTGGACATTTCTACTATCGTGTATAAATTAAAATTGCAAAGAAACCAAAATAGATTGGATATAGGAGGTAAAATGCCACAAACAGAGAGAAGAAAGGAACCAAGAAACCAGAATACAAACAAACAGATGATCAGCAGTGTAAGCCAATAACTTCTAATTTTGAACAAACCTTGAAGTAGAACTGCCAGTCGCTCTCCTGTCTGATCCCAAACCATCGTGTGTACTAAACCACCAACTCTACAAAGAAATAGGTTAGATAATTTGTTTATAAATATTGAATAATGGTAGTTTTAAAGGTCGAGATAGACATTATCGCTAGTCTTGCAGCGAGTCTGATAGTTGTGATAATGTATGACGAGACCTTCAAAACTGACGTTGTTTTTATCAGTAACGTCCCAATGTGTTTTATGTCACACCGACATATAATTTTGATTATCAAAACCGATATGTTGATACTGACAATATCAACCAAAAGCAAAATTACCAAATTACCGATAAATTTCAAATAATGTTGTTTTCGTAATGGCGTTTTATGGCATTCAAACAACCCAATATAAACATAGTGAAAAAAGTGAACCAATCTTAAAACATTTTCCTCAGATCAGTGCATCATTGTGAAATTAAAGATAAGAGTGACCCTTCAGCCCACATACTTCATGCTTCAAGCTTGGCTGTGGACTGAGAATAATATTCTACTCCCCAAGAAGAGATTTTGAAAATGGTTGTTTTTCAAACTCGATCTGAATTTTAACATCATTTTTTTTAAATTATAACAGAACGCAAAGATCCATTTTAAAACAAGACAAGATATTACTTGATATCATTTCCATCCTCTCCTTGTATCATCACCTCTGATAGGTCAACAGCAGCAACAGCTGAGTGAGATCCTCCAATCACAGCCTTTCTTTCATCTTGTGCTGTTGAGAATGATAGGGAATAAATGATTGGTTCAATTTCAGTTGCAAACAGAAGGACACTTCCATCCGGACTCCAACATGCTGTCTGTAAAGATATTAAATATATTAAGTCAAACCTGCTTTAGTGACCACCTCTATTATGCAATACCTTGTATTATGTGACCTTAATTTTAATTTCCCTTCACAGTGCACAACATATTAATTAAACCTGTATTTAGCAACCACCTGTCTTATGTGACCTTACTTCAAGGTTCTCTTGGAAGGTCATATAAGACAAGTGTTAACTGTATACATAGATGGGACATTAATTATTGAAACGTTTTAATATTAGAGAGGCCCGAGTGGCCGAGTGGTCAAGGTTTAAGATCACAAGCCTTGGACTACTGATGTGAATTCAAGCCTTGGACTACTGATGTGAATTCAAGCCTTGCTACCCACCCCAAAGGTCAAGGTTTAAGATCACAAGCCTTGGACTACTGATGTGAATTCAAGCCTTGCTACCCACCCCAAAGGTCAAGGTTTAAGATCACAAGCCTTGGACTACTGATGTGAATTCAAGCCTTGCTACCTGTATCGAAATCGATAATTATTGGACTTTATGACGGAATTTTCCTGATATTGTGCATATATTACTTATGTACCTCAAACAATAGGTTTCCTTCCCCGGTATTATAGAGATCCTTAGTTGATTGGTTTTGGACGCGGCTGTCCACGGAAAACCAAATTGTGAAATTTAATTAGACTGGATATGGCATATTGCCCGTCATTGTGTAAGTTTGAAACAATACTGACATTATATTTTGTTCAAGTTCAATAGTCAATTCAGTTCTCAACAGTACGTTCATTGTTATTCAACAATACTCATGATATTTATTATTCATGTATTTCAGGTTGAAACATCACTACCAAAATAAAGTTATAACCTTTGACGTAGTATTTATTGCCATAATACCCAAAACATTTCAACACAAGGGAAGATGTCAGAAGATGCAGAAAACACGAAGATTACTAAAAAGAAAAGAAGTACTGCAAAAGGTAAATTTCATAGAATTTATGGGCGTTTACTAGAAGGGATACAGGAGCAAATTGATATTGCTGTAATTAGTAAAATATTACAAGATCTGGAATCAGCATATGTAGAATTAGAGGCGAGACATGAAACATATCTAGAAACATTTGAATCAGACAATGAGGACGACAAAACCAAGGTCAATGAGCTGAATCATGATATAACCGTAATGTATAAAGAATTATGCAAATCAAGATCAATGTGTGAAGACATGAAGGAAAGAGTAAAAGCTGAGAGGGCAAGTGAAAAGAAAGCACATTATAATGAAAAAGGTCAAACAAAGGGAGCATTTGAGACTTTTAAGGTGAAAAAATTAGATGCACCTACGTTTACTGGGAATATACGACAATATCCAAGTTTTAAGGTTGACTATGAAAGACACATGCTACCATCGTATGGATGTGATTCATACGCTCTTAAGCAATGTTTACGTGGTGAAGCATTAATGGTTGTGAAAGGGGTGGATAACGACTTCGAAGAAATGTTTCGACATCTTGATCTAAAATATGGGAGGCCTGAAAAACTGGCTGATAATATTTTGAGCGAATTAAAAGGGCTTAAGAAAATTCAAGAAGGTGATCATATGAAATTCATCTCGATGGTCGAGACTGTAGAGACATGTTGGCTTGATCTAAAACGAATGAAATTAGAATCTGAGATGAATACTGCGACAATGATTAGTCAAATAGAAAAATTGCTTCCCCCATTACAAAAGCATGAATGGGCAATACGAAAACAAAGATTTGAATTGAAAATTCGTACAGGATTTCATGATTTTTTGCAATTCTTACTGGAGGAAAAGAATGCGATTGAATACATGCAGGACGACATGAGAGAATGTGGTAATAGTAGAGGCAAAGCACATTCCGTCATTACAACAATTAAACGACGAGAAGGATGGAATTGTAAATACATTACAAATGCAAATGCAAGAAAATCAAAACATGATGAAACAAGTAGTTGAAGGATTGACACAAGTGGCACAGATGGTATCACATTCAAATAATCGAACTAGTTTGAACAGATTTGGTCAAGATAGATCATCTAGTAATAACAACAATTNACAAGGACGACATGAGAGAATGTGGTAATAGTAGAGGCAAAGCACATTCTGTCATTACAACAATTAACAAGGACGACATGAGAGAATGTGGTAATAGTAGAGGCAAAGCACATTCCGTCATTACAACAATTAAACAGGACGACGAGAAGGATATAATTGTAAATACATTACAAATGCAAATGCAAGAAAATCAAAACATGATGAAACAAGTAGTTGAAGGATTGACACAAGTGGCACAGATGGTATCACATTCAAATAATCGAACTAGTTTGAACAGATTTGGTCAAGATATATCATCTAGTAATAGCAGAGGTTTTGAAAGGACGAAGTGTTGGTATCATAAATCTGACGCTCATGAAATCGGAGATTGCAGTATATTTGCAAAACTAGATAGTCAAACAAAGATTGATATGTTGAGAAAAAATGGTGGATGTTTCAGTTGTTTAAAGATAGGACATTTGTCAAGACAATGCAACAAGCGTATGCCTTGTGATATATCAGATAATGGATATCAAAGATGTGGAAGAATGCATCATAGAAGTTTGCATACTGCACATGTAGATGGGATATCGTTCCATAATTCTGCTCAGATAATAAACAACGACAAGGTAACTGGTGGAGTATTGCTAATGATTAGCTCGGTGTCATGTAAGGGCCATTCTCTGACAACAATTTGGGATCCTGGTGCAAACATGTCTCTTATTACTCATAAGGCTGCAAGAAAACTAGGATTGTCTGGACAAGAAATAACATTATCAGTAACAAAGGTTGGAAATGTAACGGAATGTATTCAAAGCAAGGAGTATATACTACCATTAACTGATCTAAATGGTAACACATGGACAATAAAGGCATACGGCATGGAAGAAGTCACAGCTGATATTTCCGATGTTGATATTAGTAAAGTTGCTAGATTGTTTAAAGGAATTGACGAAAATGACGTTAAAAGACCAACTGGACAAGTAGACATGTTAATTGGCACGGACTGTTGCATATTAATGCCTAATAAATTGGATCAAGTCTATAATCTTCAGCTAATGGGGAATCAGTTTGGATACTGCCTCAGGGGAAGCCACCCTCTACTTGGGGTACCAAAGGTAACAAATCATGGAATTGTGAAAATATATTTTGTTTCCGGACAATTGGCACAGTTAAATGCAACACATGTTGTGGACAGAAGTGGAATTAAAGAACGATTAGATTCCTTTCTTGATATTGAAGGACTGGGGACCCAATGTGCTTTAAAGTGTGGGTCATGTAAGTGTGGAAAGTGTGCTATAGGACAATCGAATCACAGTTTGAGAGAAGAGAGGGAACTAAATATTATAAAATCAGGACTTAAACATGACAAAGAATCGAAGCAATGGACAGTACAATATCCCTGGATAAAAAACCCCAATCAACTGACTAACAACGTATCATCAGCAGTTGCCAGGCTTTTGTCGACAGAGAAAAGATTGATTTGGAATGGGTTGGAATACGCAATTGCATACAATGAACAAATCATAGACATGATAAATCGAGGAATTGCTAAAAAATTAACAAAGAAAGAAATGGAAGAACACCAAGGACCTGTTCAGTACATACCACACCATGAAGTGTTAAAACCAGAGTCAACTTCAACACCAGTTAGGATCGTATTTAATTCATCAGCTTCGTTCATGGGACACGTACTCAACGATTATTGGGCGAAAGGATCGAATATAATGAATGCTTTGATAGCTGTACTTATACGCTTCAGACAAAAACATACAGCTTTAGCTGGTGATATCTCCAAAATGTACAACGCAGTTAAGCTATCAACGCTTGATCAACATACACATAGATTTGTATGGAGAAATCTTGAAACTCATAGAGAACCAGATCACTATGTTTTGATGGCAGTAGCCTTTGGTGATCGACCAAGCGGAGCGATAGCTACTCTTGCATTACGCCAAACAGCGACAATGTATCAGCATATATACCCGGACGCATCGGAAATGGTTATCAGAAATAGTTACGTAGATGATATATTACAATCGGTTGATAATGTTGAAGAAGCACGGCGAATTGCTCAGGAAACAGAAACAATGCTAGCATTTGGGGGATTTTCTGTCAAACATTGGATTATATTTGGCACGGAAACCGGATACAAAGAAATTGTAAATACTAATATGAAATTGGCTGAATCAGGACCAGAAAAAATTCTAGGAATGAGATGGATTCCAAACTCAGACATGTTTGAATTTGAAGTTAAGCTTAACTTCTCACCAAAACACAGAAATATTCGGACTGGCAAAAATATTGCAAGGAATCAGATTGATTGTAGTGTGCCTGAATTGTTGACGCCGAGGATGGTACTTAGTCAGGTGTCTAGCGTTTACGACCCACTTGGACTTGCAACTCCATTCACCTTAGCTGCAAAAGTTCTAATGCGAAAATTATGTACATTAAGATTGACAGATGATAAAACAAAGAAATGGGATTGTCCAATGTCAACAGAATTAAGAATAGAATGGGTGAATTTTTTCAAAGAACTGTTTGGATTAGAAAACCTTAGATTTCAGAGGTGTGTACAACCGGATAATGCGATTGGAGATCCGATGTTAGTTGTGTTTTCAGATGGTAGCAAGATCGCATATGGTGCATGTGCTTATGTAAGATGGCAAGTGGGAATGGATAACTTTGAGTCGCGATTAGTTATAGCCAAGAATCGAATAGCACCTATCAAACAGTTATCAGTTCCACGATTGGAATTATGTGGAGCCGTCTTAGCAGCCAGATTAAGAGAAATACTAGAGAACGAAATGGATTACAAATTTTGTCGAGTAATTCACATAGTGGATTCGACTATTGTCAGGGCGCAGATCCAGCGGGAAAGTTATGGATTTGGTACGTTCGTTGCTACAAGTATAGCTGAAATTCAGAATAAAACCGAGCCATCTGAATGGTGGTGGGTGCCTACTGATAAAAATGCAGCAGATCTCACAACTAGAATCACATCTCCACATGATTTAGAAAT
>MJUT01049158.1:390617-413904 GCA_002080005.1 Gigantidas platifrons | reverse complement strand
TTTTTTTTTTAAATTAAACATGTTTTCCATTAAAAAAAATCTCGAATTTTATCAACTACAATCAAAGGTCATCTTGAGGCTTCATAAGATATTTCATTTTTCTATATTTCTAACAGTCTGCAATTTTTGAGAGAGAAAAAAAATATTTGAAAAAAATATATACTTCACAGTATCTTCGAACTTGGTGATTAGTGCAGGGTTTCAGTTTGGGGCATTTTCAAGGCAAATGGCCTAAAGATTTTGAAAATGACCTAAACTTTGAAGACTTTTAGGACAAATATTTAGTTAAGTAAATAGGGAATGACTGATAGGAAATACCACTTTTAGGACAATTGTCCGTAACATTATTAGGTCTAACAAAAACCCTGTTAGTGTCGACATTTTTTGGGCCGAGATATATCGGGAACGACTTTCTTTTTAGGGCTAAATGAGTTGGAATTATCTCCCCTATCGAAATAAGGATATGCCATTTTCTTTCAGGTAAAAACAACGACACACTTCATAGGATTGACACCAGTCAAACTGTTTACCGGATGTTTCTTCTTTTTTGTACAATTAAACAACTATATTAGTAATTTAAGTTTATTAAAGTATTTCATACAAAAAATCTACGGGAAGCTTGACATAAGCCAATAAGTCGTTACGTTATCGAAATTTGGTAACGCCAGGATATGTATGAAACAGTGCCTGTGGTTTCTCCTATAGAAAGCTCATACAGAGAAGAAGCATGTAGTTAGGGATGTCAAGCAAATAAAAAAAATCAAGCATGTGTTGTATATCACGAGAAAGGTATTTTTATTAGAAACACAATGATGTAATTATTTTTTCAATGCTTGGAGTCATTCAAAAGTTACAGATCTTTGAGTAGGACCACCGTCAGCAAAAGCGTCTTGTCAAAATCTGCCGTTTTTTTTATTTTTCAGGTGGTCTTTCAAAAATTAAGAATGTCACTAGAAAACATACACTTAACTATGATTTCATAAGTAGTTTGGCTTATGCTTCCGTCAAAGTTGCATCAGGCAGACGAGTTTTGTAATCAGTTGATTTAATCGGTTTATTTTTAGCAAAGGTTTTGTTTCTTTTTGCTAATCGAGGTCACTTGCAAGCGTTAAAAGTATGTGATTTAAAACTTTTATGTCCGAGTCAATTGCGCGATTTAAAAGACCGGAAAATCAAAGTCATAATTTAAATTAAAAAAATATATCGGTGAGGAAATGAAAATGTTGCGGAAATATCAACTCGCCGTCTGGCTATCAATACGGAATTAGTTATCGCAAAGATTCGCTTAGGACTATTAACATTTTGTTGTTTTTTAATTATACTGAGATGGTTAAATTCTTTTAAAAATATGGTCCTGGGAGGTCCCATTCAATCTGAAGTAAATTATTCGTTACTAAACATTAGTGATTTTAAATTACGATGAACGCAATTAAATTACCAATATTACACGGAAAAATATATCATCCCCTTTAAGGACCTCAAATGATTACAAAAGGGCATTGTTTTCAAATATTTTAATGAAAATAACGTGATCCGAGCTAAATTTGCAGCAGCCATGTGATGCGTTTCTCTCAAGATGGCGTCGATTTTTCAGTCAGAAGCAAACAAACAACAAGAAATAAATTGTTCGTAAAGAAATATTATGCAGAGAAATATGAATTTTTTAATATTGTTTGTAAGATTGATATTATTGGATTTAATCATTCTAGTTTTTTGCCTTTCTAATAAATTCTGGGCTGTTTTAACGCAGTTTGTAACATCAAAGTTTAACATGGTGACAGATAGGCGAGTGCCCAGCTGACGATACCTTTAACATCCCTAATGTAGTGTCATGGTTGAGGAATCATTCGTTCAGTCAAACCCTTTTAATTTTTGAAGCATGTGGCTTTGGGATAGAACATACTTAAATTCCCAGTCCCCTGCAGGACTTGGTCATGAATATCTTTGAATATAAGAAAGGTCTTATTTGCAGGTTCCCGCAAAATGAAACTGGATCTGTGTTTATGAAACGTTTGAAAATTTTGATAATAAATTTGAAACCGATGACGGAATAACATTTTCGGAATATACAAAGAAAAAGATTCCAAACAACAATTACGATTTAGTTATGACCCTATGTAATAATTAAGATCAAGATTAGAAACTTATTTGAATTTTTGAATTTGAATAATGATTATGAAGAGTTTGAAGATACCAAAAATGTTTATATGTCAAGGTCATATATCCCCCCTTTTTTCCAATAATAAAACGTGCACGTGACACAGATTTTATATTTTCCACATTGCAAAATCTGAAGTCGGTGAAGAAGTAACATGTTGGATTATGCAATTTTCGCTGTAACGTTTGTTGGTTCACTGGTGGCAGCCGTTATATATTTGTACCCAGTACGTCTCAAACCATATATGACATTGTTTCAAATGTCCGAGTCATTGATATGACTTCATCTTCATAGATATAGTTATTAAACTCAATCTCTGAGTACTCAAAACTTTTGAATGTCATGCGTAGGCGCAAAGACATCTATTTACAGTGGTAATCCAAAAGAAATAAAACAAAACAAACGTGCTGTATGTACAATTAGTGCAGGATAAAAACATTGTTGGCATCTACGCAACTAGCTGTGACTTGAAGGCCTCAAGTGTTGGGGCTTTCACAGTCATATCTGGTAGCTGATTCCACTCTATTACTGTCTGGGGAAAGAATGAGTACTTGTAGTAGTCATTACGTGGGCTGTAGATGGTAAAAGCCACGGTGTTATAATGTCTTGACGGTCTTGTGAGAGGTGTTAAGTACTGGTCTACAGGTATTGCCACTAAGCCATTCGCTATTTTATATATCCAGCAGAGTCTGATGCTTTGTCTCCTTTGTTGTAGTGGAGTCCACTGTAGTTTGTTCAGCATGGTTGTTACGCTGGAGTTATAGCTATAATCATTATATACGTATCTAGCTGCTCTTCTTTGAATTCGCTCTAACTTGTCAATATTATCTCTGGTAAATGGGTCCCATATGGTAACTCTGTATTCTACTCTAGGTCTTATGAGTGTATTCACAGCATTGATTTTGGTTTGCTGTGGGGCCTTCTTGATGTTACGTTTTAGCATACCTTGAGCTTGGTTAGCACTTGAAATCATATTGTTTATATGCAGGTTCTAGCTTAGATCATCTTTTATCGTTAGTCCGAGATATTTTGTGTCATGTACTACTTCTAAGTTTTCTCCATGCATATAATAAGGATGGATCAATGGTCTTCTTGATCGTTTTATATGCATAACATTGCATTTGTTTACGTTAAATTCCATTTTCCACAACTTCTCCCAGTGAGTTTTGTCAGATCTTCTTGAAGTAGTTTGTAATCCTGTTATTCTTTATTGGACGATAAATGGTACAGTCGTCAGCGAACAGTCTGATGTTTGAGTGCTTGATGTCATTGGTGATGTCATTAATAAAGATTAGAAATAGAACCGGGCCAAGTACACTACCCTGGGGAACACCAGATCCAACATCCATCTTGTCCGAGTATTTGTTTTCTAAAACTACAGTCTGTGTTCTGTTATTAAGGAAAGCACTGATCCATACATGGTTTCTTCCATTTACTCCATAATGTTTTAATTTATGTAATAAACATGGGTGACTCACTTTATCAAAAGCTTTTGAAAAGTCAAGCACAATCACAATCATATCTGTTTGTATGGCTTTATCCAAAGTTGATGTGAGATCTTCTATAAGTCCGATTAATTGGGTTTCACATGATCGCTTAGATCGGAATCCATGTTGAAATTCAGAGAGTATCTTGTTGTCCTCGAGGTGTTTCATGAGGTTGGAAACTACAATATGTTCCATCAGTTTACAAAGGATACAGGTCAGTGACACTGGCCTGTAATTCGCAGGGTAACGTTGTATCTGGATCCTTTCTTGTAAATTGGGCATACGAATGCATGTTTCCAATCTGATGGTAGCTGTCCTGTATACACTGATCTTCGGAATAGTAATGTAATTGCTGGTGCTAGTTCTTCATGCAGTTCTTTAAGTGTTCTTGGTGTTACTTCATCAGGCCCACTAGCTTTATTTGGGTTTAAGTTCTTTAGTAGTTTCAGTACTCCTTGCATTGTTATATTGATGTCCTTCATCTTGTTGTATACTTCAATTCCTATGTTTGGCATTTCATGATCAGTATCTGTGGTAAACACAGAGTGAAATTGTTTGTTTAAAGTATTCGCTTTATCGACAGTGTCAGATGTAGTTGTCCCTTGTTGTTTAAGTGGCAGTACTCCAGCTGTTTCTTTACGCATGGATTTAAGGAAGGAAAAGAATTTCTTGTTGTCTGGTTTCTCTTCAGGGGCTATGATGTTGGAAATATAGTCCCAATAAGCTTTGCGAGTCTCCTTCTGAACTGTGTGTTTTAGACTCTTGTAATGTTTCCTTAGTTCTGCCTTACCTTTCTTTTTCATTTTGTTGTATATCCTATCCCTTTTGCGAGTTAGTCTACAATGTACGTAGCTCTGATGTTATCCAGGGATATCCATGATGATGCTTCACAGTTGTTTGAAGCACATGTTTATCAACTATGTTATGAATATTATCTTTCAGTTCATACCACATTTGGTCTATATTGGTACAATGACTATGCATTTACAAATATCTGTTCAGTGTTGTTTACTTTCACTTTGCAGAAAGTTGAAAGTCTTTGTTTATGGTTTGATGTTTTTACCTCTTTAGCATATTCATAGTTACAAAATGTATTACATTTGGAATCATACACAAAGAGGATGGTTTCTTGTAGATGTTTAGACACTTCCTCTAATGGCTCTATGCATTGTCAGCCAGCTGCACTTGCAGAATTGACTGCTTCTCTATTTTTTGTTCCTCCCTTTCAAAATTTGGCTAAAAATGAAGAGAAATTGTAATTGAACCTAAGGTTTATTTATGTATTGATTTCTTTGCAACTTGCTTGACCTAAATAAATACAACAATAATTTCTCTTTCATGTCCCTTGTTTTGATGAAAAGTAGGTCATGGACATCATTACAAGATTAAGCATTGTATATTTTGTAATTTTTAATCGTCAAGTTAAAGGGAGTTATTGTTTGCAAATAATCGGTAGTTCCTGAAAATGATTTTTAGCCAATCAAACGAAACGTTTTTTATGCATTGCATCAGGATCTGCACCATTTTTGATGAAAAGTCCTCCAAACACGTTGACAATTGTGCTGGAAAATCGAACACATATTTTGATATTTTCCTAGTAGTCTACTGGTAATTGAACTTATTGAATTATGTAACCACCATGATATAACTGAAATATTGTTGAAAGTGGCATTAAACACCATAAACCAAACCAGTATTCCTTATGTAAAAAATTGCAGCAATTGTACTTGGCGACAACAACCCTAAATTAGGGTTAGGATAGGTTAGGGTTAGGGTTGTTGTCGCCAAGTACAATTGATCCAAAAAATTAATATTACATGTATTTACCCTTTCCTGTCTGTCAATGTATAGAAGTTTAAATGTAAGGAAACATCCACTGAATAAAAATGTAGATATCAAATGCAGTGCACATGACACGTTTCTGGAATAACCTTCATCAGGTACATGTACGCTCAAAGTCGAAAGGATGGAGAGCCAAATAAATTTGGTTAATTTTGGAAGCAAGTAAACCAACTAAACGGGATTGCTATTATCAGCTAATTATATAAGGTCATCTAATTTACAATTTAGGTTTAATCAAGTTTGTAGTTTCCAAGGAAAAAATATTTATTCAAATTCCCATATGGTCCAATGTTAAAATTTGACCTGTGCTGAAGGTCATCATGAATTTCTTATTGACAGATTAAGTTTGCTTTCGAATGGTTCAGTGATTTCAGAGAATGATTTTAAAATATTTTCCCCATACTAGAGTTCTTTGTTTAAGCCTTGTCCCATGGCAGCAGCCATCTTATATGTAGATCATTAGTTTGATTTTTTTTATCCAAAAATAGAAACTTTTTATATGGTCATATAAGGCATATTACTAACAAGTCACAGTTCCATCAGACATGCATGGATCTTGGAGAAAAAGAAAAGCTATAAATTTCAGAAAACATAATAGGCCTAGTAGCCGTGTTGAACTACCGAATGAAAGAAAATAATAGAAAATATTGAAGACCATCAAAGTAACATTCCTACCCTTGGCTTGTAGCTCAAATTGAGCCATTGGTTGGAGAGAAATATATTGATATTTAAAAAAAAAAAAAAGCTGATGTTGATATTGATGGACACAGTGATGATAATAATTTGAATGAACTTTTAGTCAATTATAGCTAAAAAGGTGCAGGGGCGGATCCAGGATTTCAAGTTAGAGGGGGCACACTTGAAAAAACCATGCCGAGCGGAGGGAGGCATGAAAATTTTGGGGGTATTTCGTGTGAAAAATCACGATTTTACGCAAAAAAAAATGTTTCCCCAATTTTAAGGGGGGGGTGCATTCCGGGTGTGCCCCCCGCCCCTGAGGTGACACAAATAAAATTATACATTTTACAAGAGTTATTTCCCTTTTTGACACACAAAAAGGTCCTCTTTCATGCAGTCATCGAATTTAGCAGTGGTCCGGTGTTCCACGGACAGTGAAAATTGATTCGGACTAGTGACTTTTGGCAAATTTTTTCAATAGAATCTACAAAATGTATATAAATATTATAATTTTGAAGTTTTCGGGCCAGTAAATATGAAATTATAATTTCAAAGACTGTTTCATGCAAAGTTTGATGAAAGTAACATATATTTTTTTCCTGTTTGTTCAAAGTCTTAATGTAGCAACTTGTAAATTTTTTATTTGCTTTAAAATTATCGTTTGATATTTTACTCAAATATCTACAAAGTGTGAGAAAATTATATTCAAATAAGCTGTCCTTTCCATTGTTCTTGCTAGACTGGGTACCATTTTGCCATTCCTAAAGGAAGTACACGTGCATGTAACGCATATGAAAAAGGTTCAAAATCATATATTTTAAGAATCAAATCGCGAATGTGCAAAATGCAGTCTTTGTCTTAATTTTTTTTCACCTACACATGTACTTTGCACAAAAGCCAAATTTAGAAAAAAATCCTGTTTATTCAAACATATTCTTTTATAATTTTCACTTGTTCGAATTTAGTTTTATGTGTCCCAGGCTTCGGGTAAGTGGGTTAGCATCAGGGGCGTATCTCCTATCTACGGAAAATAGCGCCTATGGCAAGCACTAAAATTGCGTTTTACATTTATTATTTATTAATAATTTCTCCAGGTATTCATGTCTGTGTATTACATGGTTTTTGCAAAATTACTTCAAGAAAATTATTTTAAAAATCTTTTTGAGGACGTTCCCATTTGGGAACATTAGGGGTTAAAACCTCTCAGTGGTGCACCCTTCAAGTGGCGTCCAGGGCATGTGCCCTACTTGCCATGCCCTACATACATCACTGGTTAGCATGAAGACTGAAATTGCCAAAGTTGGGTAATCCATTTTGGTCAATATTAAGAAAAGTTTGAAGATACATATAGATCTCCGAAAGGGATGATTAGAAGATCCAGATGTATAACAAAGAAGGACAGACAAAACAATGGCCAATAGAAAAAAGATTATAAAGACAAGCATTGGAAAGAAATCACTACACAGACAACTAAAGATTGAGCAACACAATTCTGACTGAAAACCGAGGGTGATCTCGAAGTGCTCACGAAAGGTAAGCAGTTCCTGCTCCATTAAGGCATACATCATGTTACTCGTGTTGAAAATCCAGTGATAAATTATGTTCTGTTATAACTCATGAAGTAAGAAAGAAGAGGACAGCACTGTGTCAAGTGTAGCATAATTCCATGGTCACAGGGCTCACCACACTTGTGGAAAACAGAGAGACTTTAGTTCTCCCTCAGAGAAGTGAAGACATGACAGGGAGACTTCCAACAGCTTCATAGAGACATGTATCAGCCTTTTTCTCTCATTCTTATGTATTTTTACATTGATTACAATTGCTTTATCAATTAGCTTAACCATAAAATGCAGATTATTTGCAAGAAAGGAGGGACTTGTAAAACGAAGCAAGGATACTTTAGGTTTGCTTTGGAGTCAAGGGAGGGTGATTTCAGCTGATATAGGGCAAAAATTTCACTCACTTTGCCTGGTTTGGTGAGCCCTGTGGTCATCTGTGACACAGATATTCAGTAATGGTTTAACAAGTCATGATAAATTATGAGGGAAACTTATGGCCGTGATCATAATTATGGTAGTTGGGTTTACAACTACCTGTGCAATCAGTGTCTATCACCACTAAAGTTGTGAGTTCGAATCCCGCTCAGGTGAGATGTACTTGATACAACATTATGTGATGAAGTTTGTCAGTGACTTGCGGCAGGTCGATGGTTTTCTCCGGGTAATCTGGTTGTCTCCACCAATTAAACCACCACAATATAACTGAAATTTTGTTGAAAGTGGCATTAAACACCATTAATTAAACCATCAATTATGATATTTGTATGTTGTAGGGATCCAGTAAGCCTAGTTCTATTCCAGGACCAGATCCTACAACCAAGGAGTAAGTATAGATATGTATTATTGACATGGCTGAATGAAAAGCTATGAATTTCTGTAGTTACGAAAACAATACAGTCAAACCTGCCTTATGTGACCTTCTAAGGGAACATTGAAATATGGTCACATAAGACAGGTGGTCGCTTAATACAGGTTTAATTGATATGAAATGCACTGTGAAGGGAAATAAAAATTAAGGTCACATAATACAAGTTAATGCTTAATACTGGTGGTCACTAATGCAGATTTGACTGTAATTACATTATAATGTATTGGAAAAAGACTCATTCTACCCATCTCGATTAAAATGCCACGTCTTGTAGATCTCAAATACATATTCCATGAGGCTGCAACCCCACTAGTCCAAAGCTAAATGTAGAACAATTTTAGTTTGTATCAGAAATTCAAAGGAATTTTGTTGTGATCGTTATCATATGGTTGTTGGATTTACAACTACCTATGCAATCAGAGCCTATCACCACTAAATTTGTGAGTTCGAAACCCGTTAAGGCGAGGTGTACTTGATACAACATTATGTAATTAAGTTTGCCAGTGACTTGCGTCAGGTCGGTGGTTTTCTCCGGCTACTCCAGTGTCCTCCACCAATAAAACTCACCGTCATGATAGAACTGAAATATTGTTGAAATAGGCGCTAAACATCATAACCTTAACCCTGTTATAGCATAGATGTAGAATAATTATATTATATTTTTTTGGTGGTTGATAAAGTCAGAAGTTTGGAACTTTGAATTAAAAGGATTCTTTTGAGTTTCTTATCAGAATTTATCTGTTTAATTCAAGAAAACATAGATATAACTAATGTACTGAGTATCATCTTAGATTTATTTTTAGATTAAATTTTCTATTTTTATCTGCAGGGATGGAAACATAGCAGATATAAATAGAGCAGGAAGTCTTCATGAATTTCTGTTAGATATTCATGAACAATATGGACCAATCGCATCATTCTGGTTCGGACAACAGTTTGTTGCTAGTATTTCATCTGCTGAGTTATTTAAAGAACATCAGAATGTATTTGACAGGCCTCGTAAGTATAATATAATTATGTTAGCACACAGTCACACATGCATGATGTTAGGGTCTTTAAAATAACTTTTGTGGAAAAAAAAACCCCCCAGAAATTCATGAACAAGAAAAGTCGTTATGGATCAATCACGTCATTCTGGCTTGGTCAACGGTTTGTTGTTAAATTTACATCTTCAGAGTGAAAGGAACATCAGAATGAATTTGATTGTTTTTGTTTAACACAACTTTCAACAATATTTCTATTTTTAGTTTTATCATGGCGATCAGTTTTATTGGTGGAGGAAACCAGAAGACCTGGAGAAAACCACTGACATGTCGCAAGTCACTGACATACCTTATCACATAGTGTTACTTTAAACTTATTTATTGTCAAAACAAAACATGACAACGGATTAGACACAAGCGTAAGCTCAAGATGTCTTCTCCAATATATATACAAATAATCATAGACAATATATTACATATCCATATTATAGCAATATTCTATATGTAAGTATTAAAGAAAAATGAACATAGCAAAAGTAAGAACTGTTAAGAAGAAGAACGGATTTGGTCGTCGTCGTGATCTTGAACAAACACATGTAGTACATGTATATTATTAAGGTTACATATTATAAATCTGTTAGAATCTAAAATAATATAACAAACAATCAGATATCGACAAATACAAGAAACAGAGAAACAAAGTTAATAATTTAAAAAAGACAGCTAAAGAACATTTCGAACAAAATTTAGATACTTTAATCTTAGAAAATATATCAAATCCAAAAACTTACTGGAAAATAATGAAGATGCTAATTAAGTCTAATAAAGGATGTAGTAATATACCCCCTCTCCAAAATATAATTCAGGATGAAGGACTAGATGAGGTAGTTTACGAAGACGACGAGAAGTGTGAATTACTAAATAAATATTTTAGTTTTATATCTTCTTTGGAAGATGCCAATATTCCTCTTCCAGATATTGAACATAGGACCAATAATTTTCTGCGAGACATAGTCATTACAACAGATGAGATTGTTGATATTATTAAAATTTTAAATCCTAATAAAGCGTCGGGACCTGATAGAATCAGTCACAAAATGTTAAAATTATGTCCTGAAAAAATAGCAGTCCCTCTTCAAATAATTTTTAATAAATCTCTTTTACAATGTAAATATCCAACCAGCTGGAAGATTGCACAGGTGATTGCTATATTTAAAAAAGGTGACAAGTCATTACCGTCTAACTATAGACCTATATCTCTCATAAGCTGTGTTGGAAAAATAATGGAACGTGTTATCTATAAATATGTTTTTAACCATCTGCAAAGAAACAAGTTAATTTATGAATATCAATCTGGTTTTCTCCCAAAATATTCAACCGTACACCAACTATTAGAAATGTACAACTGCATTCTAAATTCACTAGAAAAAAAGGAAATTAGCTGTTTTGTTTTCTGTGATTTTTCTAAAGCGTTCGACAAAGTTTGGCATAAAGGGTTGTTGCACAAAATTAAATCATACGGTGTAGATAGCAATTTATTAAGTTGGTTCTCTAGTTACCTGCAAGATCGACAACAGAGGGTAGTAATAAACAATTCATCTTCTTCACTCTGCAATGTTTCAGCTGGTGTACCTCAAGGTTCAGTACTTGGTCCTCTATTATTTATTTTGTATATTAACGAAATTGCTGAGAATCTAATCTCTCTTAGCCGACTTTTTGCGGACGACACTTCCTTCGGCTATTCCAGTCGTGATGAATTACAGGTAAAAACTGTGATTGATCACGACTTGAAAGAGCTGGATGAATGGTCAAAGAAATGGTTGATGTCTTTTAACCCGGATAAAACAGAAATTATGCTATTTTCAAATACGGAAATTCCAGAACTAAATTTTACATTTAATGGAAGAACTATTTCAATTACAAATTCTCATAAACATTTAAGAGTTACATTCAGCAGCGATGCTAAATGGAATACACATATAGAAAATATATTATCAAGTATTTACAAACACCTGAATGTTCTTCGAAAGTTAAAATATAAACTTTCCAGGAAAAATCTAGAGAAACTCTATTTAGTTTATATCAGACCAATTTTTGAATATGCTAGTGAAGTATGGGATAATTGTGGAGTGGGAAATTCTTATAAACTTGATCAGTTGCAACTTGAGGCTGCTAGAATCGTTACTTGTCTTCCAATATTTGCTAGTTCCATTCTAATTTATAAAGAGTTAGGCTGGGAATCATTGACAGAAAGAAGAAAAAGGAGAAAATTACAAATGTTTTATAATATTCAAAATAATAATGCACCTAGGTATCTTTGTGACTTAATTCCTCCAACGATTCAAAGTACAACCGTTTATCCATTGCGTAATGGAAGTGATATAATAATACCATTTTGCAGATTATCGATTACTTGTGAGTCATTTATTCCCTCAACAATACGTCAATGGAATAGCTTAAATCCATCTCTTCGAAATATAGAATCTATTGCAAAATTTAAAACTGAATTAAGAAAACAGAAAGATATTAGACAAGTTCCTAAATATTTCGAAATTGGACCTCGAAAACTTAATATTGCATTAACCCAACTTCGATGTTTTGCTTCTTTCTTAAATTATGATTTGTTTCAAGTAAATATAGTTTCAGATCCGTCTTGTCGTTGTGGGGCCAACCGTGAAGACTCGTATCACTTCTTCTTTGATTGTTCCCATTATGCAAATATGAGATATAAATTGTTTCACAATCTCAGCTGGCTACCTAATGACTGTGCTATAGACCTCAAGCTTTTAACCAGTGGTAATCCTATTCTTTCAAATGAACATAACGAAATTATTTTTAAGCACGTGTTTGAATATATAAAGAGGCCTGAAAGGTTTCTTGTTTAAGTGGTTCACCAAATGAACAATCACACACACCATCACCACCAACCCCTCTCTCTCTTTCTCTAATTCCTTTCTTCATTCTCTGTTCTTCAATTTACACATATTAATGTAATACATATTCATATGCATGCATGCTCTATCAAATAATGTTGTAACTTATTGTATATAGGAGAAGACTTCATAAGTTTGTTTAACTTGTGTCTTATCCTTTTTGCATATTTGAGCAAATAAAATATGTTTAAACTAAAATCTAAAATAAATTTTTGGACTAACAAAAATAGCTTTGAATTTTTCTCATTATCAAGATTTACATTACCCAATAAAATGTTTTCAATAGTAATTTCAATATCCAGTTCTCTCATGCCAAATAATAAGAAATTTCTTTGAACTGCATATATAGGGCAAACTAGAAAGTAATGATCTGCTGATTCCATAACATTACCACATTCGCAATAGCATGTGTCAATCAAGTTACACCTAAATAAGTCACATTTGAGGCTGCTGCTTTTTCGACGTAATCTGGTATGTAAAATACTACCCAACCTAGACCCCACACATAGTGTTGTACACCTCGCCTTGATCGAGATTCAAACTAACAACATCAGTGGTGAAAGATAGCACTGATTGCATAGGTAGTTGTACATCCAACTACCATATGATCACAGCCACGACCGCCCCAGAGAATATATTTGACAGGCCTCGTGTAAGTGTAATATATATCAGCACACACATGTGCATGATGTGAGGGTCTTTTTAATACTTTTCTGGAGAAAAAACACACCAGAAATTCACGAACAAGAAAAGTCAATATGGCTCAACCATGTCAAAGCAAACATCATCGTCGTCGTCGTCACATCATCATCGTCATCATCATCATCTTATCAAATGTAATTTCTTCTCACAGCTCAGTTAAATATGGTATGATTGTTTGATTTGTTAAATATTTTATTTTGTTTCAGCTCTTTAAGCTCTTTGAGTCTTTGATTGGTCCAATTTTTATTTTCTGTTTCAGTTAAGTTATTCAAACTTGTTGAGTTTTTGATTGGTCCATTTTTTTTTCAGCTGAGTTATTCAAACTCTTTGGGTCTTCGATTGGTCCATTTTTTTTTCAGCTGAGTTATTCAAACTTATTTGTTCTTTGATTGGTTTAATTTAATTTTATTTTTTAGCTGAGTTATTCAAACTCTTTGAGCCTTTGATTGGTGCGAAATGTATACAATATGCAAATAAGTTAGACGGTCGAACACGGCGAAATACCTATGATGCAGTTTTTTCGCACGATGCTCTGAAATCATACTACGAAACTTTTCAAAGTGTAAGTATTTATCACAGGGTCCATAGACTTACCCAAAACCCACTAAGCAACTGCAATTATTAAGGGGCCGTCGTGTGGTAGTTGGATTTACAACTACCTATGCAATCAGTGCCTTTCACCACTGATGTGAGTTTGAATCTCGATCAGGGGGAGGTGTACAACATTATTTGATACAGTTTGTCAGTCACTTGCGACAGGTCGGTGGTTTTCACTGGTTACTCCGGTTTCCTCCACCAATAAAACTGGCCGCCACAATATAACTGAAATATTGTTGAAAGTGGGGTTAAGCAACATCAACCAAGCAAGCAAGCAATTATTAAAGTTAAAAGACATATGTTTCCCTTGTTATTTTATTTTATTTTTCATCTCCTTTTTTAGTTCACCTGACCCGAAGGGTCATGTGAGCTATTGCCATCACTTAACGTCCGTCATCGTCGTACGTCGTAAACTTTTTCAAAAATCTTCTCCTCTGAAACTACCAGACCAATTGGAACCAAACTTTGTCTGAATCATCACTAGGATGTTTAGTTTCAAAAATGTGTCCGGTGAAGCCGTACACCAATCAAAATGGCCGCTGTTACTAAAAATAGAACATATAGTAAAATTGCACGTTTTTGGTAATAACCCAAAAACCGTTTATAATAATATCAGAAATCTGACATTGGGTAAAAATTATCAGCACGACAAGATCTAACTACCCTGAAATTTTGAAGAAAATCTGATTACCCATCTTGGAGTTATTGCCCTTTTTTCATCAAATTTTCAAAATTTTAATACTTTTCATTCTTTATTTCAACAACTATAAGAGATAGATGGTAAGTTTAATGTGCAGCATGTCAAGGTCTACCTACCCTGCAATTGTGAAGAAAATCTGATTACCCATCTTGGAGTTATTGCCCTTTTTAGCTCACCTGACCCAAAGGGTCATGTGAGCTATTGCCTTCACTTTTCGTCCGTCGTCTGTCGTCCGTCCGTCAACATTTCACATTTTAATCTTCTCCTCAGAAACTACTGGGCCAATTGCAACCAAACTTTGGTGGAATGGTCCTTGGATGGCCCCTTTCCAAAGTTGTGTCCGGTGTTTCCGACTTCAAACCAAGATGGCCGCCAAGCTAAAAATAGAAAAAAGGGGGGATGAAATTTCAATTGTCTATTGCTGCTTTAGTATAAGTCAAAATGAACTCAAATTTTAACTGCAGCTACGTGGCCATGAGTAGTTTAACATATATTACGGGTTTTTCTGTGAAATTTTTCTTTCAGCCGATTTCTACCGATTATGCAAATTAGGCATATGTTGTACTTTTTGTCCTTTATTTCAAAAACTATAAGAGATAGATGTTAAATGCAAACTGCATACATGTTCAGCATGTCAAGATCTACCTTCCCTGCAATTTTGAAGTAAATCCCATTACCCATTTTGGAGTTATTGCCCTTTTGTCATCAAATTTTCAAAATTTTAATACTTTTTGTCCTTTATTTCAAAAACTATAAGAGATAGATGTTAAGTTTAAATTTAAAAAAATGTGCAGCATGTCAAGATCTACCTACCCTGCAATTTTGAAGTAAATCCCATAACCCATTTTGGAGTTATTGCCCTTTTTTCATCAAATTTTCAAAATTTTAATACTTTTCGTCCTTTATTTCAAAAACGATAAGAGATAGATGTTAAGTTTAAACTACAAAAATGTGCAGTATGTCAAGATCTACATACCCTGCAATTTTGAAGTAAATTTGAATACCCATTTTGGAGTTATTGCGCTTTTTTCATCAAATTTTCCAAATTTTAATACTTTTTGTTTTTAATTTAAAAAACGATAAGAGATAGATGATAAGTTTAAATTGCAAACATGTTCAGCATGATAAGATCTACCAACCCTGCAATTGTGAAGAAAATCTGATTACCCATCTTGGAGTTATTGCCCTTTTTTCATCAAATTTTCAAAATTGTAATACTTTTCATTTTTTATTTCAAAAACTATAAGAGTTAGATGATAAGTTGAAACTGCAAAAATGTGCAGCATGTCAAGATCTACCTACCCTGCAATTGTGAAGAAAATCTAGTAACACATCTTGGAGTTATTCCCCTTTTTTCATCAAATTTTCAAAATTATAATACTTTTTGTTCTTTATTTCAAAAACTATAAGAGATAGATGATAAGTTTAAAATGCAAAAATGTGCAGCATGTCAAGGTCTACCTACCCTGCAATTATGAAGAAAATCTGATTTCCCGTCTTGGAGTTATTGCCCTTTTTTCATCAAATTTATAAAATTTTAAAACTTTATCTCTTATATTTCAAAAACTATAAGAGATAAAGGTTATGTTTAAATTGCAAAAATTTGCAGCATGTCAAGATCTACCTGCCCCACAATTTTGAAGTAAATCCCAATACCCATTTTGGAGTTATTGCCCTTTTTTCATCAAAATGTTCTAAATTTTAATACTTTCATCTCATATCTCAAAAACTATTAGAGATAGAGGGTAAGTTTATACTGCTAAAATGTTCAGCATGTCAAGATCTACAAAACATTTCCCCACAGTTGAAAATGTGTGACAACTGTGTGAAGAGTTTTTCCTGTTGAAATGCATTTTTTTCTTGACTCGCTGCTTTTGGTTACTCAAATAATCAAAGGGAAGCAACTCTATTACATGATGTGAAGTAGCAGAAGCTAAATTTTGAGAATCATTGATATATATGTTTTTTACTGCAATTTTGAGGGGATATAGTAATAGCGGTCGTCTGTCTGTCTGTCCATCCGTCACACTTTTTTGTTTATGCGATAACTTGAGTAAACATGGATAGATTTGAATAATTTTTTGCATGTGGCTTGTAATTATCATTATCTTGGATGGGTTTTAACATGGAAATATTTGAAGCAAGGGTTTTGCAGAAAAATCTTAGTTTTTGGTTGAAAAATCACAAATTTTGAGAATTGTGTCTTGTTTGCGCGATAACTTTAGTAAACATGGATAAATTTGAATCATTGTTTGCGTGTGGCTTGTAAATATCATTATCTTGGATGTGTTCTTCCATGGAAATATTTGAAGCAAGGGTTTTGGGGGAAAATGTAAGTTTTGGTTGAAAAATCACCAATTTTGAGAATTGTATCTTGTTTACGTGATAACTTTAGTAAACATGGATAGATTTGAATAATGTTGTGCATGTGGCTTGTAATTATCATTATGTTGGATGGGTTTTAACATGAAAATATTTGAAGCAAGGGTTTTGGGGGGAAATCTTAGTTTTTGGTTGAAAAATCACTAATTTTGAGAATTGTGTCTTGTTTTCGCGATAACTTTAATAAACATGGATAGATTTGAATAATATTTTGCAAGTGGCTTGTAATTATCATTATCTTGGATGGGTTCTAACATGGAAATATTTGAGCAAGGGTTTTGGGGGAAAATGTAAGTTTTTGGTTGAAAAATCACCAATTTTGAGAATTGTGTCTTGTTTACGTGATAACTTTAGTAAACATGTATAGATTTGAATAATCTTTGCATGTGGCTTGTAAGTATGTTATACATTAAGACTGCAAGGCTGCTTTCTATAAATATATAAAACTATATATTATGCAAGTGCGGGGGGATACGTCGCGCATTCATGCGCTAGGCGGTTCTTTTATTATTTGAGTACAAAACTGAGTATACAGTATATAGAGCGGGGATAGGTGGGCAAATAGTTATGTTCATTGTCTTTCAACCACACGCCTAAAACACTAACATGGTCAGTTGCATATATCCATACAGGCTTACCCTTATCGTCATTATATACAAAATGTAGCTGAAATATTGTTGAAAGTGAGGATAAATACCGACCACCGAACATATACAGCATACACAGCCACTAGATAAAGACCCTTCCTGTAAAAATTAAAAGATTGATTTTCTATTTATAGATTGCTGACAATTTGGTCAAGAAATGGACATCCCTTGTAAAGGAAGAGCATATAGCATTGAGTCAGTACATGACTGCATATGCACTTAAAGTAGTGTTACTGACGCTGATGGGTAACACATTTAATGATGACAAAGAAGTGTTAGAATTTAGAAGACTGTATGATATTGTAAGTATATTTTTATAACTTTATTTTTATGTTCTTTAATAAAGGTTAGAGAATACCAAAGGTTTTGTTTGATGGTGTTTGCCACCACTTTCAGCAATATTTCTGTTATATCGTGGCATTGAGTTTTATTGGTTGAGGAAACCGGAGGACCAGGAGAAAACCACTGACCTGTCGCAAGTCACTGACAAACTTTATCACATAATGTTTTACACCTCGACCTGATTGAGATTCGAACTCAAAACATCAGTGGGGATAAGAACTGATTGCATAGGTAGTTGTAAATCCAAAACAAAGGGGCAATCAAAAAAAGACAATGCAGAGAAACTGGGGCAATATAGGGTACACAAGAAAAAGACAAAGGAAAACAAAACAAAAACACAACACAATATTTGTTGGACAGCACTATACGTAAACAAACACAAGTGACATAAATTTGCCCTCCTACAAACAACTGGATTTAAAGACGAACCCAACATTGTTTTTATGCGAAAATCGTAACAGACATCAATCTATTTTGATTGTTTGGTCACTGTTTAATATTCCTGATATAGTGAAAGCTGTCTATGCTGAACCTCCATGGTGACAACTTTTGTGTTAGGAGTAGACAAATGTTCGCTTTATGCAGGTTGAATTATCAAAGATTTCCTACATTGGGCCTTTATTTAAAGCTCAGTTTATACAGTATTATTGTTTATGCAGGCTTTGGTTTAGACAGGTTTTACTGATGTGCTTTTTCTAGCTCTCTGTTATGCTATTTGCTGATTTGTTTTGCAAGAATGGGTTTCTCCAAGCAAAACATTTCAACTATGGAATGTATAGTATGCTAATCACCCTATTGAGTCTTGGTACTACTTTCTGACCTCATGTTTTTCTCTGGATACTCCAGTTTCCTATGAGGGGCTGTCATGGCTGTTATCATATGGGAGTTAGATTTACAACTACCTCTGCAATCGGTGACTATTACCAATAACGTTGTGAGTTCGAACGCCACTCAGGCGAGTTGTATGAAGTTTGTCAGTTACTTACGACAGGTTGGTGGTTTTCTCCTGGTACTCCGGTTTCCTCCACCAATAAAACTGACCCCACGATATAACTGAAATATGGTTGAAAGTGGCATTAAGCACCATAAAACCAAACTTTTTTCCTTTAATAAACCCTACCTTTAAACACCATAACCCTGTATTCCCTTTTGATGTAAGTTTATCATCTCTTTGATCTATTTACTTTGATAGGCATGGTCAGAGATGGAGAGACAACTAACAGATGTGCCTCCTGCTGAAAGCCAGAGAATGAAGACCTTTCTTGATGGTAACTAAATTTGAAACTATATACAGTCAAACATGCTCATGTGGTCACCTTTATTTAGCAGTCACCTTTATTTAGCAGTCTCCTTTATTTAGCAGTCTCCTTTATTTAGCAGTCACCTTTATTTAGCAGTCTCCTTTATTTAGCAGTCACCTTTATTTAGCAGTCTCCTTTATTTGGCAGTCTCCTTTATTTAGCAGTCACCTTTATTTAGCAGTCTCCTTTATTTAGCAGTCTCCTTTACATATTAAAAGGTTTTGTTTTAAAAATATTTTTATTCACAAAAATGAATAGGATTGAGCAACAGGCTATGCCTATACAAGCTCTCTCCTTTTACATGTACAAGTCTTATATTCAGTTAAAAAATAGTATATAACAACTATATCAATAATATATGATAATTATGTTCCTTGAATACATGTAATTGTAAACACCAATAATATTTCATATATAATAAATTTACTAGTGAAGTGAAATTTGTAGACTTTCTAAATATTTTAAATAGTTAAACATACAATAAGTTAAAGAAAAAAAGAAAATAAAGCAAAATAAATGTATAATAGGAGGAGTGCAATTGAAAAAAGAAGCATCTTAAATGAAACGATGAGTGTCAATTATGAACTTGTGTACAGCTTGAAATATATGTGTATTTAGATCATATGAAAATGATCTATTTCCATGTAATAATAAATCTATATTAATGTCAATATTATTATTTTTTGGTATTAATGTCGGTATGGAATCTAATAAGATCAATCTTAAGTTATTAAATTTAGGACAGGTAAGCAAAAAATGGTTGTTATCTTCTAATGAACCACTACAGTTTGGACAATTAGTATTGTCAGATAAAAAATCATTAAATAAATGTGCCATCAGGTTACTAGCCTCATTTCTTAATTGACAATGAATTATGTTAAACTTCCTTATTCCAAAATTATAATGAGCATTGGTGTCCCAAGTTTTATAGAAGTGTGTCAATCTATTTTTAAAGATATTTAAACTTGGAGATTCAGTAATAGTGAGGGGCAAAGTATTCCATAGTCTTATAGTGAAAGGGATAAAACTATCATAGAATGAACTTGTTCTGGAAAACGGTGGATGGAATGTATTATTTTCATTTCTTAAGTTATATCCTGATTGTCTAGGTAGATATGGTTGAACCAATTCATAAAGGTATGCAGGTGTTAACCCATTTAGAATTTTATAAAATAATATCAGTTTGTGTTTATTCCGTCTATTTTCTAGTGTTTCCCACCCCAATTCATGGTATAGTTTTTGTCTAGATGAGTTACATCTAAGACCGGTTATAATTCGACCCACTTGTATTTGTACACTTTCCAATAAATCTGATTCCATTTTAGTGCAGTTACCCCATACTACATCGCCATATTCTAAAACGGGCCTAATAAATGCAAAATATATACGTATAAGGGAATATCTATCTAATAAATGTTTAACTTGTCTAAGTAAAAATAAAGGAGAGCATGCTCTTTTATAAATATCATCTATATGTTTTTTCCATGTAGCTGATGTTTGAAATGTTATCCCTAGATGACAGTGATTATCTGTTTCATCAATTTCATCTCCATTAAGTCCAAAATATACAGGTGGGTGCTCCCTGTCCCTTCTACTAAATACAATATTTTTTGTTTTTTGAGGATTAAATTGAACTGCCCATTTCTTAGCCCAGTTGGAAATAACATCCAAGTCATCTGTCAGAGAAGTTGCTGCTGCAGCATGATCATTTTCTACTACTACAAATAAGGAAGTATCATCTGCAAAAAGCCGGATATCATTATTTATATCATTCACAATATCATTAATATATACAAGGAAAAGGAAAGGACCCAAAACAGAACCTTGGGGAACACCTGCTTTAATACCCTTAAGAGTTGAAGAGAAACCTTCCGAAACAACTTTTTGTTGACGATCTGAGAGGTAACTTTCAATCCATGATATTAGTTGTTTGTTAACTCCAGTCAGCTTAAGTTTGAAAAGAAGGCCTTTATGCCAAACTTTGTCAAAGGCCTTGGAAACATCACAAAAAACAAATCTTACATCCCTCCCCCTATCCATATTACTAATAATATTATGGTATATTTCAATCAATTGATTAACAGTTGAGTCATTTGGTTGAAAGCCAGATTGACACTTTATTAAGATATTATTTGTTTTCATATAATTAAATAAATGTTTAAATAGAATTTTTTCCATAATTTTACATACTATGCTGGTTACTGATATAGGGCGATAGTTTTGTGATGAATGTGGATTACCTTTACCTTTAAAAATTGGACTTACATGAGCTATCTTCCATAACAGAGGAACCTGTTTAATTGAAAGAGACATGTTAAAAAGTTTTGTAAGTGGTTTAGAAATTGAATAAGCAATATCTTTTAGTAGTCTAGGACTGACCCCATCAGGGCCAGCTGGTTTATTTACATTTAAAATTTTTAACTGGTCTAAAATTTCCTGTTCTGTTATAATAAATTCATTCAAATGACATGGCAGAGGTGTAACATTATCAGAAATAACTGGTTCATTATCAATAGTAGCTATATTAGAAAAGTGAGTATTTAGAATTTCAGCTTTATCAGAGGGGTGAATAAAAATTTGACCATCATGTTCCAAAAATGTGGGTGGGTCTCTGGCTTTAGTAAAATTTGATATGGATTTAGCAATTCTCCACCATTTCCCAGGAGGGATATCCTTTTTAGCTCATCTGACCCAAAGGGTCATGTGAGCTATTGCCATCACTTGGCGTCCGTCGTCGTCGTCCGGCGTCCGTCGTAAACTTTTTCAAAAATCTTCTCCTCTGAAACTACTAGACCAATTGAAACCAAATTTGGTTTGAATCATCACTAGGGTGTCTAGTTTCAAAATTGTGTCCGGTGATGCCGTGCACCAACCAACATGGCCGCTGTTACTAAAAATAGAACATATGGTAAAATTGCAGGTTTTTGGGTAATAANTCAAAAACCGTTAATAATATCTAAAGTTTTAAGAAAATTAGAATACACATCATTAATATTATCAGAATTGAAAACTAGATCATCCCACTTTGTAATATTCAGTTCATCAGCAAGCCCTTCAATGTCAGCAGCATTATAATTTCTTATTTGCCTTTTAAAGGAGTGTTGTTTAAAAGTTTTGAATGAAATTTCAGCCAAGACAGGAGCATGGGTACTACATACTGGAGTAAGGACATCCACTGAGTTAATCAATTTTTTTCTGTTAGTTATACATAGATCAATACAAGTTCCTGTCTCTGTAGTAAAGTTTGTAGCTTCAAATACTACATTTTCCAAATTTAAACGATTTAATATCTTTTTAAAATAGTTACTGGAGTTTGACAACATGTCACAATTATAGTCACCAACTAAAAAAAGTGGTAAATCAGAATCAAGAGCTTTATCTACAGACTCACAGAATAACCCCATATATGTAAATTAGAATTTGGAGGCCTATATATAACACCAACTAAAAATTTGTCATTATTACTATTTCGGATCTCGACCCAAAGTAATTCTAAGTTATTAATTGATAAATCAGTACGTACTTTATAATATAAACTATTTTTCACATATATGGTCACACCTCCACCGTGCCTATTTCTATCTAGTCTAACTGGATTTTGGAAACTCTTTAATTTTATTTTATCATTATCAATAAATTTATCAAGATGTGATTCAGATATACAAATAACATCATAATCTTGGAATTCATGTTCAATCAAATCTAATTTAGGAAGTAAACTGCATACATTATTATGTATTATTTTTATATTTTTTTTATTATTCAATTGTGGACCTGGATTAGACTCAATACCAGCTATCAGTAGGGCATATTTTATAACATAACTAGAAACAATACCAAATTTAGAAATGGGTAGCACAGTAACCATCAGGTTCATATATTCTAATAGTATAATTTATTAATCAAAACTATCATAATTCATAATAATGACATATTCCAGGTTAAATAAAATACTAAACCATTGAAATACAAAAAAGATGTGTACACTTATAGACAAGACACTCACAATATAAGAAATGCTTCTGAAAAAAACATTCATCATCAAACAAGACCTATTTACATAAAGAAAAAAGTATATATACATGTGGGTTAATTCTGAATTTGTTAA